>JAAMPD010000598.1:43802-155298 GCA_025266255.1 Trissolcus basalis | reverse complement strand
AATCTTTAATAAGTGTACTGCTCAAATTAAAACAACTTTGCGAGACTAGTTTTTATAAAAATCTGAAAAGAAACTGATTATTCATAAGATAAATAATCGGCGACGCATTATCGATAGAATATTTTTTTCCTGTGGTTTCTGATGGCTGTTGTTCTTTCAAAACCCTACCCCATTCACTGTATCGATAGAATATGTTACAACACACTGTACAGCGATTTTTATATCTCGCTGGCATCTTCATTTTAATTTGGAGGTTATGTCACCAATACACAAACCACGCTATACAAATTACGGTGTTGCCAAACGTTTTGTCACGCGTCAACATTTAAATTCAAATTTTCTGATTGGTCGATTGGGTACAGTCAGACTCAAAAATTCGTTTATTGCATAATACAAACAAAATTTCGTTTGCATTATTTTTTTAAAATCAATCATAAATTACTTTTGAAATAAATTGTAAACTAATAAAAAAACATACCTGAAATCATAAATAGATCCATAAATCTTTTTCATACATTTTAAATGTCTAACTAAGTTATTTTTTCGGCATATAGAATTTCCTTTTGGTATCCTATTTATGAACTGAAAAAGAAACAACAAATTTCCTATGAAACAACTCCTGAATTTTTTAAATTCACCATCATGCTCTGAAAAATAAATCCAAATTCAGTTTACCTGCCATGGCAGTAATGTTTTGTAATGAGCTATCGAAAAATTTCCAGATTTCCACCATAAATTCCAGCAATCTTTAAATTCAACGTTATCACTGACGTACTCTCTCCAACCCCTCTCTATGCAGACCTGATTTTAAAAGAAATATCATACATTTTCAAGATATAAAAATAATGTTATAATAAGCACAATCTATGCAATAAACAAGAATTTCATAAGAAGTAAAGAAATTAACATTGTTTTTGGCATTCCGTATAAACGTTTTTGTTTTACCAAATACCAAAGTTATATTATTAAAATTGTTATTAAATTCTTTCATCAAATCGACTTTTAAAACGCGATACAACTTAATTTTCAAGCCACTCAATCAACCTCAATAGCCCTCTTGCAAACGTCATTCCAAAATACATAGCTCTAAAAATAAAACTGAAACGAATTTCTCACGTTCCAAGAGTAAATAAAAAAAAGAACCTAACTACACGAAAACTGCATACAAGTGGCAATGAACTGCAAATTTATGAACTGTGTTGTAATATCTACATCATTGCGTGTCACTTGGTAAAAAGCCATCTAATCGATTGCCGGCTGTCGATTTCAACTTTTTCACATCATCGTCAACCGGAAATAGCAAGGCAGACTCGCCCTTGACGTATTGTCGTGTTATTAGGACGTTAGTGATAACATATTAGTAGCCCTCTGGAATCAAGGCTTGATAATTGTTCGCTACTCCTTATCATGATAAGTACATTGCCATCGTTTTATACGCCTATTAGATATAACTTAAGTTGTAATTGCTCATGTACTATTTCCTTTGCAAATTACTCTAAAAATTTCGTTGCTTTAGGTTTTCGTTTAGATCTTTTTCAACCTTTCTTATTTTACAAACGTTGGAAAATGTTTTTATTTATTTATTTATTTATTTATTTATTTATTTTTTTTTTTGATAAATTAATTTATAATAAACTAGGAATTTTTTTCGCGTCGTACATTCGTTTAATTTTATAGATGGGCAATGTCGAACTATATATTATTGAAATAAAAAACGTTTCTTAAATTTAAATTAAACCTACCTGCCAAAACACATTATTGGCTAAAACTCATTTAGTCAAAAAATTTTTCTCAACTTTGAAATGTTTAATGCACTCTACATTTCATTTCTTCATCTTTATAAGTTAATTCAAATTATTTTTTAATTTTTGAAAAGCAACAAATTTATATTGCGTGTTATGATTACCTTGATTGCTTTTATTTTATTTATTTTCATAACTTAATTTTTGTATAACATTTGAAAATAAATATCTTCTATATTTTATTAATGATCTTCTAAAGATTGATATGATGACATAACTATTGAGTGTATTGAATTTTTTTTTGATACAATTCAGTTCAAGGTTACAACTTTGAATTTGATATACCAATTACAATAAAAACAGTTGAAATAATGCGCCTTTATACTACAATGCATGAAAATCAAAAGTCCTTAAGATTTGAAACTGTATATTGAAGTGCACATATTAAATGAAATAGTTATAATTTTCACAATAATTTTACCTGGATTAAAAGATGTGGACCGATTCCGTTTTCGTTCAGCCTGAACACGAATGGTCCATTCAAGCAATTCATCTTCAAAACCAAACAAGATCTAAATTTGATAAACATTGCAGAAAAATGCACGTCTTTTAATTTTTGTTTTTATTTCATTTTCGTATTTTAAGTTTCCTCAAATTTTTGTAAACTTCAAACTGAACACAATTATGCAATTATAATAATACAAAACTTTATTTCAAATTTTCCTATACTTTCGCATCACAATTTTAAAATAACGCATTTTATTTTGAATGTATACCATTAATAAATAAAATATCTTGAAACAAATCGTAATAAGTAGTAAAAAATCTAATGAAATAAAGAAAAAAGAAGAATTTTCTTTAAGAAAAAATATCGCTCCTAACGACAGGTGCATGCGAAACCATGCTCGGTTACTTACTGAGGGTTAAGACACGCAACACTTCGCAGGCGCTTCAGTGCACACTCTTTTACTACTCGGGAGTTTTATGAACCAAAGAGAAATGAATTCAATGATTTTCATCCTAAAAATTCAGCAATTATACATTTTATTTTTCAAAATATTAATAAAAATGCAATTGTGAAAATACGATAATACATATTTAAATTTACTGCCTGCGTATTTTTTTATCAAAATTGTTAATGGAAAAAGAATATTTACGATTATCATGTTGAATTCCAAAGAAGATCCATCGCGGACTCGACTTGACATTCGACTGTCCCCGATGTCACCCGGACGGCATTTAAGTAACTTAGAATCGCTTATCGTCCCTGAAAGTTTGAACTTTTTAGCTTGAACAAAAGTTAAAAAATGTCTGCACGTCAATTATGCAGACTTACTTTCGGAGACAAACAGTGCTTGGGGACCAGAATGTCAGTTGAATAAAAGTTGCAACTGCCTTGCGTGTTATCATCATGAAGAATCGATCACGAAAAATCGTCGCGTGGAAAAGTTAAGTTGCAAAAAACGAAAAAAAAAAAAATAATAAGAGACAAGTTAGGCAAAATGTCAGTCATAAATAAAAAAAGACAAGAAAGTTGTAAATTGAGTTTAGGACGAATATAATGTCTTTATTTTAAGCAACACATAACACAATACAGGATTTTACAGCACTGGCCGTGATTGGCTCTGACATTATAAATACACAAATCATATCTCCCCATCGTCCTTTTGCGATGGAGACTCTGCTTTCTGTTATTTTACATACTTTTTACATCCATACATTATCACACGCTCTCCTGTCGCGAAAATCTATTATCTGAACAGCAATAACGTTAACAAACGATAAAATTATGAGTAAGAAAACAACAGAATTGAAAGAGTACAACAAACAATGGTGGCGGACAACTTGTCAGCAGTCCATTGGACTGTTGACAAAGTTTCGGAGTTAAATTCAAAGCACATGAAAGAATGAACCCTTCCTTTTTCAATATTTATGATTCAGATAATGCATTTTCACGCGAAAACCACTATTGTTAATGGTTCCTCAGTTTACAGCTTAGTCTACGAAATAGCGGACCGTGTCTCGCATGATGAAATCATGTTCTTGACTTTGACACGAACCCATCAATGGCACAGTTATCGTTCGCGTCACATAAGTGATTGTCAAATGTTAAAACTCTTTTCTGTTTTGCCCCTTCGGCTTGTAAAAAATACTCTAGCCTGCTGGCTGCAACTTTCTGCATTCTTGAATAAACAATTTTCTGTCCTTCTGACAATTTATAGCGCGACATAAACGACAATCAACGTTGCCCATCAGAAGATGACCTTTGCGTGATTCGAGTGCAGGAAAAGCAACCAAGTAGACCGTTGTCCTTCCAAACCTCAGGAACAGTTTCAAACGATGCGCAATTAACACCAATTAACGTTTGCAGTTTTTTGTTGTTCAAAAAGTTACATGTTTTCAAGCATCTAGTTTCATAAAATACGACGTTATGAAAAAGATGACTGCCTTCGCTTGCTTTCACTCCGATGAGAATAATAATTATTTTTGGATTTCCATTTAATAGGTTAAAAATACATTTCATAATTTAGATTTACACGATAAAATAATTATTATCATCGAATAAGTCATACATATATATTTGGTTGTTACGTGCAAACGATAAGGTGGGTTAGTAATGTTTCTGTTTTTTTTTCTTTTTTTTTTTTTTTTTTAGTTAAATCTGAAACTGTTTCCGGGAGAGCACTGTTTTCCGTAAAAATAAAAACACCCTCGCGGGTGAACATAGGAAGCATTTAGACAAGAACATCAAATATTCATTAAATTTAGCACTTCGTCGAACTTAATTACGTTCTGTTTTCTCGTTCTCAAGTCGTAAATTCGAAATTATAGTGTTTTCTATACAGAGTGTTTGGCGTTAGCGTGCGTGGTTCTTGCAGAAAGGACGACCACCTTTGGCGTAGAAACTTTGGCCTTCAAGGTTTTTCTTGCACATCTGAAAAAAATTATTTTCAATTTAAATCTCTTGAAAAAATGAAAATACATTAACAGTTTGGTTGGTCCAATTTGTTGAACCCATTTCTTACCGTACAGTTGAAGCATTGACTGTGATAATTGTTATTCAAAGCTTCTACCCAACGATCTCCGGCTTCTACAGGGAATCCGCAAGCGAAGCATTTCGTTGTGAAGAGATTATTCCAGTCTAAAAAACAATTCCATTCATCAGTAAACATATTCTAATTTTTATTAAAAAATAGGACATGTTTTAAAAACAACGTTTATACTAACCGCCTTCACAATACGGCAATCCTTCCTCTAGGAAAAAAGGATTGTTTCCAAAAAGTTTTCCACAATGGGCACAGTTAAAGCATTCAGGATGGTAAGTTTTTCCAATAGCATTCAAACAATCCTTAAAAAATGAAACGTAAATTAATTTTTGCTAAATATAAAAATGAGAAATTCATGTTCATCATACAATAAAATATACACTTACTCCTTTGACTTTCTGGTTGCATTTGTTGCATGCAGGTGCAATAAATCGTTCGAAGCAGTATTCGCAGTACAATTGACCTTTTTCTTCCACAAAGCCGATGTCTTGAAGTTGACGATTGCATTGAGGATTTACGCATATGAAATGTTCAGGACACCAAATTTGTCCCAAAGCCGAGATGAATGGTCCCCTATAAATCCACATTTAATTACTCTTAATGTAAGAATTATTTTAACATATAATGAAAAAAAAAAAAACAATCATTTGCTTAGCCAAAACAAAATTAATTTTTGCCTGACACAAAAATATACAAGCAAAATATAAACATCATTATACACACCTTGTTATTTCTTTCTTGCATTTGCAACATGTAGGCTTAAGCGCTGATTCTCTTAGTATGTGATTATTAGCGTTCATTCCATTATCTGTCAAAATAGAAAAACCATGCGTTCAAACGTTAATTGTTAGTCTGATCAAAACGTGTAAAATTATTTTATTACAACAGCAAAATTCGTATTCAGTTCATATTAATTAAAAAATGAAAAATGATTGCTGACATGCTCCAGCGATTCGGTGGGATTAAATATCGAACCAAACAATGAGGAATAACTGAAAATTAAATTAAATAAAAATTAACGATAAGTGAAAACCAAACTCAGGTAAATTAAAAAACGATATCAGCATTCAATCCTAAAAAATAAAAGAATCTAGCATATAAAAACGAAAAACAAAAAAAAATGGTGATTGATTCGAAGCTCATTCCGTGCGAAGAGTCCAAGACTGTCTTTTGTACCTGACGTTAGATTTACAACCGGCACAAAGTGGTTGGCGAGAACCTACGCCCCCGGCCTGGTTAAGGATACCCTTGCCACGCTTGGGTGCGCTACTGCCGGCGAAAGATCCGCCGCTTTTGGAACCTTGACCGCCAAAACCGCCACCTAAATTCGGGTGGGATGACAAATTTGGTGGGTCTACTACATTACTAGTGGGGCAGTGGTTCTGGTCCTGGCATGAGGAAGAGGTTTCAGTTTTGGACATGAACTCGGTCCGGCTGTAGGTCTGTTGAGTTTTGGGAGGCTGGGGTTGGGGTTGAGGAGTCGGCTTGTACAACTGAATGGTCGGTTTGTTAACCGGTCTTGTGGTGAGTCGCGTAAGCTGGCTGCCAAGGTTAGTGCGAGGCTTGTGTATGGGCTCGAAACTACGGTCACATCCACCGCTGGACTGCGGCGGACAGGCTTTTGAACAGCCTTTTGGGCATGCTGCACAAGAACTAGGAGGTCCTTCGGCTGGAAGCGGAATTTGCGGAAAAGGGCAATTTGGTTTCTTTGCTGGTTTCAAGATTGGCTTTGGTGCCTGGACAGGTCGCACCCCGGGGATGTTGTAGGACTCAACACTATATGAAGACCCGTCGGGACAGGGTTTCACTGAAACGCCGATGCTCTGGCAGTTGCTGGTGTCGATGCCTAAGTTGTTCACTTCGACGCTGTTGCAGGCACCAGTCGGAGCCCCACAGTAGCAAGATGGTTTTTCACAGATCCCACCAGCCTGGGCTGGACAAGGCGAGACACACAAGGCCGAACGGTCAGCTGAAGGAGTGATGCAAACTCCACTTGGTTTGCAACTGGCATTTCCTCCCTCACAGGGAACGATCACAACCCCAGTCTTTTCGTGTCCGGAATCGGAGTACGCTTTGCAAGGGATAACCTGCACGCCAGTTTCAGGGCACTTGGGTTCTTTCGGTACTTCGTGAGCGATCCTTCGCACTTCCTGTTGGGGTGCCAAAGGTGGAAGAACTCGAACGCCCGTCCTGGGGAATTTTTCAGCGCCACTTGGCCGACCAACCGGACACGGCAGAGTAACGCGAGTGGTCGTGTTCTCTTCGATATAACAATTTGAAGACGCCTGCGGCTCGGGACAGTAATTTCCTACCTCGGAAGTTGTTCTCTTCTGCAATGCCATTTCCGATCCATAGTTGGAAACTTGGGACTTTTGTTCAACTTTGTCAGTACGTTCGTCATAAAATTGAGTTTTCTTGGTTCTCCTCATGTTTCCATTTTCTTCAAACCGTTCTTCTACAGATGATTCCCTGCTACGATGCTGATGGATGTGCTTGTGATCCGAGTGGTCGTCTTCGTTGAAGTTCACATGTTTTGTGTACACACGACTTTTGTGAGACGACGGAGTGTCTTCCTCCCAATGATAGTGTACATTCTCCGATTGTCTTTGAGGGGTAGAATCACGCTTATGACACGTCTCCTCCCGGATCCGCGGAGCTTGGGCTCTCATGCAAGCTGGGACTTCTGGCGGACCTGGAGCCGGTGATTTTGTACATCTTGGAGTAGGCGTTGGAGTTCTGCTTGGGTCAAACGTCTGTCCATCCAACGGGACTGAACGCACGGTGATCAAGTTGCGCTGGTACGAGGGAATTACGTCGGGTTTCCTCAGTGCCTCGTTTTTGCCACCAACTTTGCGTGGAGTTGGGGGACGCGACCTGGATGGAGAGATGGATCTAGATCTCAATTGAAAATCCGGTGGAGGGGTTGGTAGTGGACGTGGAGTCTCTCTTTTAGACAAGGTACACTCTCGGTGTCTGATGTCAGAGTGGAGCAACTGAGCAGGTGGGCAGTATCCGTCGGTGGTGCTTGAAAAAGTAGGTGTTTCCGCTCGGCCTCTAAATAATTGTTCATCAGGTTCTCCTAAAGGTGTTATCGGTCGTTCTGGAGCAGTTACAAGTGCTTCCTGAAAAGGAGAGACGGGTCTTTTAGGCGGCAGTTCTGGAAGTGGAAGTTCTACCTCTGGTGGTCCATACCTTTCCTCGTAAGAGACCTCACGGCTGTACAGTTGTTTTGTCGTGGACTCCAACCCGGTGCTTTTATTCGACTCGGTACTGAAAGGAGAGTACGGGCGTTCTGGAGCTGTGGTTAAGGCACTGAGCATCGGCGACTTCCACTCTTTTGGTGTCGCGTTTTTTACGGGAGGTGTCGCTGGCAGAGGTACCGGTCCGCGTTCTGTATGTTTGATAAATTGAACATGTTTCTTACACGAGGTCTCCGTGCTTTCGTTTTGCTGTTGATTGTTCTTCTGAAACCTCGCACTCAAACGTCTTTCTTGTAGAGTCTGACGTTTTTCGGGAACTTGTTGCTCCCTGAGACTCTGATGGACCTGCACCTGTTCCCTCAAACTTTGTCTTCGTTGCTCTTCTTTTTTCTCCTGATACTGCACCTCCTTTCTAATTTCTTCATACTTTTCATACTGTGGCTGAGTTGGTTTATCTTTTTCCAATTCAACATCGATGATTCGTTCTCTAGAAGGAGGTCGCCCTTCGACTTCTACGTCAATGACATGTTCTCGAGACGGCGGACGTTCGTCTACTTTGATATCAACAATGCGATCGCGCGACTGTGGTTGCGGTCTTTCCTCCACTTTTACATCCACAATTCGTTCCTCCGAGTACTCTCTCCGCTCGAAACTCACTTTCTTTCTTCTCTCTTCTTCTTCCTGTTTGCGCACTCGCATCTCCAACTCCTCTCGCCACTTCATTTCCTCCTCTTCCTTTAATCTCTGCTGTTCCTCTTCCCTGCGCCTTTTTTCCTCTTCCTCTCGTCGTCGTCGTTCTTCATCCCACCGTTTCTGCTCTTCCAACTGTCTTCTTTTCATCTCCTTCAGCTCCCTCTCTTTCGCTTCTTCTTCATCCGCGTGTTTCGCATGCTCAACCATCTGTGAGGTGTCTATCTTTGACGACACGTAATCTACCGTCGACGCGATCTGACTGCGATCAATTTGTTTCTCAGTAATCGAGGAACATTCTTTCACATCGGTTTTAGTAATTTGTGGTGCCTCGTCCGGGGACACTAATTCCACAGTCTTTTCGTAGGTCGTCGTTCTCTTGATATGAAACTCTCCGACGTCTTTCTCCGTTGTTTCCGTGTACAGATCGTGTTCACCTTCGATTCCCTTCGGACAGACTGCTACATCGGGTGGTACCAATTTGGAATAATCCGGACCCTTGGGTTCTGGTTCAGGTTCTGGAACCGGCTCGGCTGGTTTTGTCGAACACACACAAGTGCAGGTGTACATCTCCGGTTCAGGTTCCGGCTCAGGTTCTGATTCGGAAACCTCCATGTACTTCTCGCAGTAAGATCTCTTCTCTTCGTGATCCGAGTCGGTAATCTCTTCTCGCAAGTGACGCTCGCGATATTTCTTGCACACCTTCTCGGGCTCCTTGGGCTGTTGGTACACGCTCGAATTTGTTGTCACCGTCGCCGTCCAGGGCGTCGGTGTTGGCTGGGTGATTCGAGTTGGGGTCAACGACCGACGAAGACTTTCAGTAGAACTAGCCCGAGATGACACCGTTTCGCTACGTCGCGTCTCCCTGCGACCTCGCACTTCAACCTTCCGGTAAGTCGGACCGGAACAACTCACGTTGTCCATCGTGTAATCGGAATCGTAGGCGTCGACAAAACTGTTTCTCCGACTGTGCTGTTCTCTGTTGGTCGATTCGAAATTTGTCTTTCTGTCACGTACCGACTGCCGACGGGAGTTGGGGTCGATGTAGATGGGACTGGCTGTGGGATAGGTGATGTCTTCTATTGGTTTTTGAGGAGGCCAGACCGCAGTCTTGGGTTTTGGAGTTGGGGGTTTTTCTATTGTTGGTCGTTTGTGTTCTTCAAAGACCTCGTAGGTATCGCACTCGGTATAGTAACGTTCTGGAGTGCAGGATCGAACAATTTGTGGATCGGAGGGAAGGTGGGAATCGTTTCGCCAGGGCACATATCACATATAGTCACACGA
The DNA here is from genome assembly GCA_025266255.1 of Trissolcus basalis. Lineage (NCBI taxonomy): Eukaryota > Metazoa > Arthropoda > Insecta > Hymenoptera > Scelionidae > Trissolcus > Trissolcus basalis. Next base: position 145,335 of record JAAMPD010000598.1, on the reverse strand, counting down.
AATAAACATGCGTAAGTCACAAAAGGTGGGTTGGCCAAGTTAGAAAACAAGAAGAAAACAAAGAAAATATGTGAGTAGAAGCTTGTTAAATGGAACCGCGTTCGTGATTATTCAGAGGCACTCAGATTTTACTTTTAGTCAAAATATTATAGGTGTACCGTTCGATTTCAACTGAGACCATTCAAGGTGGGTTACTTTGTCTGAATATCGAAGTTCATCAAGGCCACCCATGAATAAACCACAAACGCGTACCAATTGCTAAATTTAAGCATAGTATCTAATATAAGTCGCCTCTCAAACGTCCGCACTGCTAATTAAACGCAATCCTATGAAAACATCAAACGAAAAAAATTTGTATCGCGCTTGGTCTTCAACGCAAATCATGTAATGAGTTGGTTTTTTAATTGTAATTAAATTTCTAAGCTCGGTTAAAGTATCACGTTGGCAGCCTAATGGATCACCGTGATAAAGCTAAATTCCAATGAATGACAAACGTTGATGGGATCAGTGTCGCAAAAATCGCTCATCAATCATATATGGTGCGTAATAGAAAATTCTTGATGAAAATTAAGACGAACAGAAGTTTTTATTGAAAAATAATTATTTAATCGTTATGATTTATTGAGACATTTGATTGTAACAACATTGAACGCAAACAAAAACTTTTTTTGTTCTTTTTTTTTCGTCTAAATTAATTAATAATATATTCAATCTTTTGCGACATCAGAACAATTTCAAATCTTTCCAAGACATTTTGTTCGTTGTCGAGAGCTGCCGCGTTCACGCAAATGTTAGAGAGAAGGGTCTGGGTTTCGGGTTGAAAGATGAAGCTGCTGAAAAAAGATAAGAAAAGATGTATTATGAAGATGCTAGAAGCGCAATGATAACGAATTTACCAAATCATGAACATCTAACGAAAAAAAATATATATTAAAAAATATCAACTTTTTAATACATAACAGTTGAACTATGATTTAAATGAACGATTGAACTTGAAACTAGACAAGTAAATTTGGAGGCATTGAAACATATTCAGCTATACCAATAATTTTTCAACTTGAAAATCGCAACAACAACAGTTGGCAGCTCTCAACGCAAATTTAAATTTTATGTTTTATCTTAGAACAGACACGTGTACACGAGATTGATAAGCTAATGAGGATAGCATTGTGAAACCGAATGACAAACACGTCAACGATGACCAGCCAATTAGGTTGACGTAGGGTCAAAAGCCAAAAGAAGCTTAAGCCTGAAATTTAGAACGGCCCGACGCATGGTTCTAGTTAGCAGTCGTACCTCTGAAGGGGGGACTTTTCACTTTTGGCAGGGTTGAATATCGACCTATCCAAAGTAAGGGCGGTCAATAAAACCTTTCATATGAGTCGAAGGTATACTTCTATTTCTAACTTTGGAGGTGCGAGAACAAAGATTGAAGAATGATTGCAAAAACAATCTGATATTTTTATATGTTTTGTCTCGCGCCTCTGGATGAAAAACCGACTAAAGATCGGGTACCGCAGTTTTTGTAATTTCGCTAGTGAACGTAGGCGAATAATAGAGAGTGCCATTAAAATTATAAACTCACCAGTCACTGATTGACTCTGCACACGAGGCAGGGTGTTGCTTTCCAAGTTATTGTAAGAGTTGTTGGACAAGTAGTTTGAGTTTATACTAGATCCTCCGAACGGCTTTGGCACCCCAATGTTCTGAGATAGTGGAGCCTGCAGATACATACGACGTTAATCATTTGTTCAAAGAAAAATAAAACACACTGATAAGAAAATTATCTTGTAATCACACTTTTGTTTATTTGTTTTCTTTGGTTCTCAGGAAAAGAACATTGAGGTATGGATGAAGGGCTTGTGTCGTGAAATTCGGGCGCGCGATATTAACCGTGCAAAGATTTTACCTGGACTAAAAGTGGACTGGGTGGTTCAACGGGCGAGACGCCAAGGCACGTGGGCTGCAACTTATAGATTATTTACCGATCACATGCGCTATATATTCTTAATTTATTACGACACAATCAGCGGAAGAACCAAAACTGTTAGTGCTGTGACAGGGATCCGCACAGTGATTTTGGGTGACGGTTGGCATTATAATTAGAATCGTTATTATGATTCAATGTATCAATAAAAGTCATATTATAAAATTGTACTCTTTGGATGTTACAAGACTGATTCATCATTGACGTTGAGGTAAAAATAAAATGTACACGCCGAATTTTATAAGGGATGGGTTTTTGAAGGACAAATAAATCGAGGAGGGAAGAAACAAAAAATTAACAATTTTGCTGTAATCAATTTGTTTCAATTGTCTCTTAAGCAGATTCAAGAATCACCTTTTTCCACACATAGTTGTTCTTCTCGTGACCATTCTCTTTGACATGTCTGTCCTCAGAGATGACAGGATCGAAAACAATTTCACACACATCATTAACTACAGCGTGCGGAAACTGGATGTTAGTAGTGTTACGGTTATAGTCGATTTGGTCGTCATTCTGGAATTCGTTGGACCCGGCTGGAATGGTCAGTGTGCTCTTGTAGGTTTTCGAGTGACCGTTCAGTCCATTGAGATTGGTGTAGCCATTGTTCAGACCGTTGTGTCCATTTAGGCCATTTGTATAGTTTCCATTAGTCTTCATGTCGGAATTTTGTCGCTCATACTGGATCAGCTCTTGATCAAGACGATCGTAACTCTGTAAAAGCGATTAGTAGCGAAAAAAACACACACGTTTGCGTTAATTTTATGCCGTCGATCATAATTGATAATGTTGTTATGGCAAAGCAATATTTTTTAACAACAACATTGAAAGTTATTTGAAACGGCTTTCAAGAGTTTATTTGGTATACTTACAGAGAATGGTTGTGGCGAAGTGCATTGGTTGGTCACCGGAGGCGATCTAGCACCCATATTGGACAAAGCTGAAGAAATAGTGCTTGCTGGAGCTTTGCTAGTACTGAAATGAGTTACAAATATTGTAAAATATTTTCAATATTTTCAGTTGTAGATACAATTTAGAAATTTAGGTAATTGTGACAGTCAAATCAATTAAAATGAATTTATAACAATGAAATTAAATTTAAAATTTTTCGATTAAAATTATTCAACAGCTAAACAAGTCGATCTATCTTGTTTTGACTGTCTTTAAGAAATACCATTTTTGTAAAAATTGAGAATCGAACTTACGGTGGTATAGTCATAGGAACCATTCCAGCAGGAGCATTTTGCCTAGCCACCATCTTGGCATGAATGTCACAATATAATTTGTTATTAATATTATAGTACCCCACGTTCTTCAGCGACGTTCCACATGTCGAACACTTGAAGCATTCAACGTGAAGATTTTTTTCCTTGATCCTGACAAAGACACCTCTAAATTGGAACAGAAATGTTGAATTAGTGATTTGATAAATTTAATTCAGCTGTTCCATCAATTTTATCAACAAACGCCAACGGTGAAATCGAATCAAAACAAGATGCATGAAGCGAGTTTGCAAAATTGATTCGAGATCACACAAAAGCTACGAACAACGTCTTGTCCATCAAAATATCATCAACAAAGCCATCAATCTACAGATCATAAAGTTCAGTAATAAAATGTAAATAAAAAAAAGAATTTGGCTTTTATATTATCATGCCAAGTGCTAAACATAAATGACAGGTGATAAAAAGTCGAGCAAAGCGACATCGTGCTCTGACATATCAAAAGCGTAGGAGATTCACTTTTAACATTCAAGGAGATAATATCCAAAGCGTTTTCAGAATACGGTGGCAAAGAAAAAGTAGATAGATTCAACGTCGACGCAGAGAAGTAAACTTTGAGCAAAATGTTCAACCGCTCAAGGAAGTGCGCAGTTCAGTCAGAAGATAAACGTTTGTTTTTTCCATAACTAATCCAACATTGAAGACCTATTATCATATTTTGAGTGGATGAATAATGAATTAGTTATAAGTGCTCGTATCATCACCTCAGTACTTCCTTCTTTGACTGCGCACGTCCTTGAATTGTAGGTCGGAACGCATGTGACCCGAGATACATGAGTTCAATGATGAAATAACTTGTCGAACTCTAATGACAGATGCTTTGCGTGAGGAAGCACACTCGAAATATCTTTAGCTTTTACTGCCCATCGAACTTTTCGGCCTTCATGCGTTACAATAAATAATTTTACTGTCATTGGATTATTATTTTAAATACAGTTAAAATTTCTTACTCTTTAAAATAAAACTCTGTAACTTATTCAAAAATTAACCACCTAAGTTTTTTTTTTCATTAAAAAAATGAAATAACAAAGTCAAAAATAAAAAGATCAAAATATTTGCAGAAAAAAAACTGTTAAAAATGATATGACAACATTTTCTAAGAGGGTACAATTCTACGAACTGCATCGTTGCATTCCAAAAATAATTACACAATCGCGCTATCACAGGTGCTACAAATGGGTGATCCCGCGGAGTTGTAATTCAACGGATCTCGTCTCAGTTGCTGTTCGTTTCGCTGTGCTTCGGTTTGGGAAGTGGACGAGCCAAAACACCCTCCACGAGGCGTCGGAGACCTTGGCGAAGTTGCAGATCCGCCAACCGCGTGGCTCACTGAAGAATAAAAGTCCGTCCGCGAAGGAACTAAGACATTCAATGTGAGAACAAAATTCGAGTCAGATATAACATTGTCAATGATAGGGCTGAAGAAACCTTTTGCCTTGACTTAAAATACAAAAAGAAACTCTTTTAGACAAAGCAACTGAAAAGAAAAGTATTCTGATTATAGAGTCGGGTGTTGATGAAGATGGCGGAGATTGACGTTGTTCGAAGTCTGTCGAAATTTCAATGATGTACCGGTGCAACCAGGTGATATTTACAGGAAGTAAATGTCAATACGTATCGACACTAAATTTTAATTTTAAATAAAGATCAAAAATTAATTATTAAATTAAAATTAGAATAATATATTTAAAATCTACTTATTCAATTCAATTTTTTAACATAATATATATATCAAACACTTTTACTATATTTCATGTAACGAATGCAAAATCATCGAATTAATTTTTCAAATTAAATTCGAATGAATTGTTAAGTTTCATGATATTTACTTCCTTGAAGTGACCTGTTGAGGGACTTACACGATGAGCCTTTCACAGTCCGCGCAGATGTTTTGTCCTGGAGGCAGACTGGATTGTGGTGTTGTAGGTCGTGGTTTTGTTTCGGGAGCAGAAACTGGTCTGAGTCCTGCTAAAGCTGGAGATGAGGGCGTTGCTACCCCACTTGGCGTGTGAGGTTCCACTGTTGTTCAATCAATTGCAATGTTTAAAAAAAATTCTACAGGATTCGCTCTTGGTTAAAGCCAATGTTGCGAGCGGTGGACAGATAACGAACGTAAACTAAGGTACGACCAAAAGTACAAGCAAACCTTTCAACTCACCTGGTTCTGGGCTTTTTGGTTCTTTGTCCGCTTCTTGTACCATTTTGAAGACTTCGCTGTTTTCTGCATTGTAATTTTTTTCATTCTTCTTGAAATTGACACTGGAAAATAAAACATTCGCATTCAACATTAATCAAAGATTATCATTGTACAAAACATTATGCAGTACATAGCTTATTCTGAAAACTGTCAATTTACCCAAGAACTCCTCCAGCAAGAACTTCGGCCTGAGCTGACAAAGTCTCCGCAATAGTTTCTTCACTATAAATGCCAACTGGGCTGTTGTACTGTTTGTTGACTATCGACTTGATGTGACCTTCTCCTGATCCATTAAGCTGTCAAATAAAACAATCCTTAGTGACTTTTTTTATCTTGGTTGCTTTAATCAATTTCAACTTTTTGTTTGTACTTTTTTCTTGTAATGACACCGAGTTAGTTGAAAAAACAATGGCTTAACAGAATTGTTCTCTGATTGTTTGTTTTTTTTTCTCTTGAAGCAAAAATACTTACGAATGGTTTCGGGCTAAAATTGTGTCCACTTCCGATAAGTGGTGTGTCTTTTTTTTGGGCCGCCAAGGAAGTTTTCGTGACTGGAGACACACAGCTTGCAGGAGTCGATGGTTGTGGAGAAGGAACGGTAGATCCAATAGGAGTGACGGAAGGACGCCATGTAGAACCACCCCTGAAAATATTAGTATAACCATTAGGATCATTTTCTTAAAATAAATCTCGAATCGTTCTAATTTGAAAAATAATTTTAAGAAAGCATTTCAAACAGGAGAAAAAGAGAAAGAATTGGAATATAATTTAAACTCATAATTATAATTGTGCGCCGTCGGCTTAATTGCTTGGCATGCTTATATTTTAAGACTCTCATTCTTCACTTGGAGAACGAAAATTGACGTTCTGAATTTCAGCTTTTACGCGATAAAATAAATTATATTTACAGTCGTACCTTTGAACCGTCATTTCAAAGTTATTTCCTGCCCGGACTATGACGTCTTGTGCATCTTTGTGTCGGAGATTGTACATGTCCGTGCTGTTAACTTTGATGACCGCGTCACCAGCTCTCAAACCCGCGGCCTCTGCTGGCGAGCCTCCATTTACCTAAAATACAATGAAAGCTTATTATTAACAAATCTTCTTACATCCTCGACGTTATTATAAAAACCGCGATTAATCATTTCAAACTTTCAAATTTCTTCATTTTAAAATTCACTTTTTATAAAAAAAAATTCTAGACTCATTTTGAAGTGAATTTTAACTCATAAAAATTGAGTGAAATAAAATGAAAACTATGCATCTAATAAGGTTGTTTTTTAGCGTCTCCAGTGAACTAAGTGAAAAACAGTTCAATTTACATGAGTTCGTAATGACATTGTACAAATGACATGAACTTGGTCCGAAAATTGACCGGCGTCAAATGCAAGCAGAAGCAATAAGAATCGAAACGAACGACTGGTCGTTTTTGTGAGTAGCACATTGTTGGAATCAGTGTTCTCGTTGATGGGCATTTATTTTTACAAGCCCAAGAAACAAGTATTTTATTCGTTGCAAGTCTCGGCTACCAAAGTCAACGTTTTATTTTTCAACTGGTTGTTGTTTTTCTTCTCTTTGATATTTTTAAATAAACAATCCGCCATTGATTCAGTCGCTCTAAAAAACATTTTATATCGACAGTTACGATCAACTAATTGCAAATATATGCCCGGTGGAAGGTTATTTTTTAATTGAGCGCATTAAAACTAGTAGGTTTTATGGCACCAGATGTGGCTCAAAAATGTCTCGGCCTGTAAAGACACCTTGATACCGGAGTACTGAGCATTCATTCACGCACCACGACGTACACATGACGGGGCTCTCGCACAAACCTGTTCGTGCAAAAAACGTGCGCCCGAAGAATGCATGAATTGTGCATTACCCGTTCGTATCATTTGGTCGACGATTCTCGGGGAACTTTTTTTCTCTTCCCTTCTGAGCTTTTTAATCAATGGAGACGTCGCGGTGCTTGACTTTTTGCCGCTGAAAAATCGTCAATTAAGAATTGCGCATCTCCTTTTTTTTTCCTCGCGCGAAAACGCGCCATGGCAAAAGAAGTCGGCCTCGATTCAGCTGAAATAATTAATGGATCTCGACCTAATCGGAGACCATTGGTCTTTGGGGGTGTGGCTTCTCTATAAATACTCGCACATTTATTGCCATTATTTTTAATGGCGCCGTTTTATCTTGCGAATTTGAAATATCGTTCTTCGAAGCGCTCGCCGATCGCGAGATGAATTATTATTCTCTGATGCAAAATCGAACCGGCCGAGTTTAATAAATCGTTCTTGTTTAACTGTTTGTACCGATTTACACCCCGCCATTCAATTTATCCTCACACTCTCGTGTCGAGCTTTTTCTTTCCATTTTTCTTTTTTTCTCAATTTCAACAATTTGATTTTTTATTCATAAGACAGTTGCACCTATTCCGACATTTTCAACTTATTAAAATATTCGTATGGCAAAGTATGACAAATTTTATAATATATTTTTAATGTGCAATAAATGCTCATTGTTAAGTGTTGAGTGAAAATATAAGAAAATGCATTTGATGGCATGGATACTTTAAATTCATTATATAAGAATGAAAGCATTTTTGCCATGGCTATTTATAGAATTTTTTTTTTTTCGTCGGATTTCATTTATTCGCATGTAAATTAACATAGCAACATATGCACGCAGCAGGTGAAACCGATACGATTTCTTCATTGTGATTCCCCGTCGTTCAGGCAAATTTATATATCATCCCGCACACTTCCTTGCTATAAATTATCAAACTTTGATGCACTGAGAAATCTATAAAATAGTTGAACCAAAAATTTTCTGGCAGAATATGTTTATCGCCTCACACCTCGATCTGGAGCACGTGAACATGCATGTCAAGGTATATTTGTAGGTGGGTATTGCTTCACGAACATAAATCGGTCAGAATTCATTCTGAAATGTACAAGATAGTTTTTGCAACTGATTATACACATACGCCACAAGAGTAATTTGACAACGACCATTTTTGTAAAAGTGACAGGTTCACTATGATAGATACGTTGTAATTTTCATTTTTTAAACTTGTTACAAAACAGGTTGAACAGTTCATTTTTCAATTTCTGATAGGATTAACAATGTTAAATCCGGAGCGGGTGTAAGCTAACATGTTTGCATCGCCACACAATTGCTAGGTTTGGCTTTAAATAGACAAATTGCGTCATCGTCTTTCAAAAAGTTCTGTACTGGTAGATAAAGCGTAGGTTTCAAATTCCGTTATTTTTTTATTTTCACAGAAAACATTTCATTGAGCATTCCTCAAATGTTTCTTTATATGAATTCATACAGTCAAATTTAAAATTCATGATCCTCAATTGTCTTAAATTCATCTGAGGTTAACTTTATTTCAAATCATGAATTTTTATAACAAAACATACAAAATAGACAATTTGAATAAGTAATGGAACAGGGGGATGATATTTTGGCCCAGTAAAGTTGGTATCCATGTGCTACCACAGTGGTATCAATAAAAAAACATTGGACCAGCCGAATGGTGCGATTTAAAATTGACAAATAATAGACGAATAGAAGTATTTTTGTTTGAACTAGAAGGCGGACGTAAGTAGACGTCACGAAAGTTCATGCCAACCCGGCGTTATTCGCGCTTATGTCAAACCGCGGCTGGGAGCGTAGGGCAGACGTAAGTCAGGGTTAAGCCCGTTGGACACCGTGAAAGCAGGCTCTAAAAATACATCTGGACCAGGCTAAAAATAGCCTCACCCCCTCTCTCGACAATGGCTTCCCACGTGGTTGTGCGCGCACGCGCGCATATGCACTTACGCGGTTTGCGGACACATTGAGCCCGGCGCGGTACATAAGGTGGGATACACTAAGAAAGTAGAGATATAAACCAAGGTGCACGGGTTACACATTCCGATGGGCGGGTTATCAGCGTCCATCCTGCATTCCATGACTGAGTGCATCCGATCCAACAAAAATGCCTCGACTTCAATTGGCTCGAGAGGCTCGCTCGAATGCGCCGCGCGACCGTGTCGCGTTACATTCGCGTCACCCTATACCTGTTCGTCACGGCTCATTGGAGTGATAATTGCAATATCCAAAACCATCAAACGACTGATGACAGATATTTGACGTCTCAATGTTAATTTTTTTCACTCATTTTTGTTTCCATTTTTTTTTGTAATCACAATAATGGTAAGAGTGACAAAATAATGGATTTATTCATCAACATGATTATTTATCCATCTTAATTTATGATGATGGATCATTATTCATCAATCATTTGATCAGATAGTTAAAAATCGTGGTTTCTGATATATTTAAGAGCGAAGTTTGTTTTCAGAAACTGGTTTTAAACTCATTCGCAACGAAATATTAAATAATATCCATCGGTAAATAATTTGTATGCGGTTTTGAACATGCAATTTATGCACTTTTGTATATACCAGTTGAAAAGAGTAGTAATTTGAAAGAAAAATTTGCTTTTTATTTGCGAATTCGTTCGAACATTTTAAACATTGTAATTTATGATTTAAAGTTATACGTGTATTATTATACTTTACTTTTTTGTTACACGGTAGTGCTATTTGAAAATGGAGATTCGTGCTTCATTCAAAAGCTTCTGATGATAAAGCAGCCACTTGAATACCAGTTATTCTCAGGCTTTTAATGCTGATAAAAGCAACGCCTGATGAGTACCAAATGTTACGGTTAAAACACCAGTCGCAAAAAGCTACGAAACACAGAAGAGCCTCTTCAAATATGACTAATGCATCGACCTTGTCTAAAAACATTAGATAACATTTTATCAACAGACATATTTGTGCACAACAGTATTTTCTTTTTTTTTTATATCCGTTCAAGTTTTATCTCATTTTTTTAAATACTTTACATTGTTGACTTTCAATTACATTCTTATCAGTTTAAATATGAACGTTTAGTTGAAGTAATATTTTGAACTTACAAAAAAGTTTTTATTTTTCCAAAATATCTGTTATGATTTCTTATCATATGTTCATGTAATACAAAGAGTTAGTCGTAAATCTGACCAATCATTTAGGTACTCATTGTTTGCTCTGACTGATCATTCACATCGCTCCCAATATATTTGAATGGAGTGAACGTAACATTAAGATTATGAACAAATATTGCCAGCAGATAACGTACTGTCCGGCTTTGTGCCTTGATTGCAAACGAACAACATGCCTCCGGAATTTCTTTGTTATCAGCAGCTCAGCCTCATTGTGTCCTTTTTTATTGTAAACTGAGAACAACACTTGTTTTAGCTGATTGTTCGGTTCACTTTGTTCCAACTCGCCCCTTTATTCTATCCGTGGAATTTAAATGACTATATTGCACCTGCACATACATTGTGCTTTATCGTTACGAGTTAATGACTGCTACCGACGATCTTGCTTCGTTAAATCTTTCCGAATAATTTAATTTCAAACATTTTAGTTACAGTTCGCTGGCAATACTCCTGGAAGGCGTTCTCACAACGTTTTATACATATTTTAGCATTACCAAAATGTATATGTTCACTAGAATTCCCAACCGTCCCTGTGATGGTTTTTATTTATAAAAAAACGATAACAATTATATTGTGTGTACACCAATAGGTGATAAATCCTCGATATTGATATCTCTGAGTTGAAACTGAAATGAATTTCCAGAGATATACCTGTGACGTAGTTTGGTGACACGTTTGGCGATACAGAGGCGAAGAAACTCGTGAGCTCGACAGATATTAACCATTCAAGAGGCGGAATTCCTTTGAGTCATTCGGTTTCATTCATTTTATTTCTCCTAAACGGATCTGTGCTCGTATATTGTGATCAAAAAAATCTTTTCATATGAAATGAAAGATTTTTTTTCTCTTCTGTTGGTTTCGAAACGTTGACCTCTCTCATAAGAGTTTGAAAAAAGGAAACGAAAAAAATGTATACACTCTTTAACGATTGAATGCAATTAAAACAAAAATTTGGCGTTATGGTTATATAAATATAGCGGATTATTAGAAAACGTTAAAAAGTCCCCCACCATGAGACAAAAGTGCATATTAATATCATACAAATACGAATATATACAACGGCAGCTCGTAAACCCCAACGTAAAGAGGTTGTAAATTTAACTCCAACTCACTTTCTTCATTTACCTGTGGCCAGGACATCATGTTTATGAATCTACAAATATGCCGTCCAGACACTCGGCGTTTCTCGTGTACTTGTTAGTCTAGCGAAAGTCCAACGAATAGCAAAAATCATCTAGGATAATGCGCCTATAATAATTGATTGGAATATATCAACGGCACGTCAAAACGTGCAATTACAAGGAATAAAAAAACTTGAAAAGAAAGAGCATCATCACGAGCGGCAAAACTTATTTCGACATTTGACTTTCAAACAATATCCTCCGAGTTTGTTTTTAAATTCAGATGCATATTGCAAGAAATGCACTTATTATACCCGATGGAGACATTTCCATGTAATCAAAGCAGCGACACGAAAAAAAACGAGCAGTATCAGCTGTTTTTTAAGCCGAATGGTACGGTTGTTCGAAGTTCTGGATACACGAACACGATAATAATAGCAGACATCGTGATTCATCCATGATTCAAAGCCCGATCAACCATTCGCAAGTAGACCAGAGACACAGTAGGGTCGCATTCGTCATGCGTGAGGCCTAAACGTGGAATTTCGAAACTCTCACGTGGATCGGTGGTACGAGAGAGAGAGAGAGAAAAAAAAGTCCCTCTCACCCATCAGGCTTGGGATATTAAGTTGCATTCGGCACTTGTAACATCAAGAAAGTGTAACATATTGCTCAAGACTATTTACGGCTGTCGCTTTCTTATCGTCTCGTTTTTCCGTCCCGTTAATGCACCGCATTATGGTTTATAAATATGCAACGCCACGTACCAAAAGGGGATAGCTGCCGGAGGTGATTATTTTTTATGATGAACGATCTCGAGAGCTTTGCGTGGATCCGGGTTGTTAGTGGGGGTGATAATAAATGCGGATAATTGGAGGTTTAATGGTCACATTAAACTCTTTTATTGCATCTCAAAATATATTTTCAATTTTCTCATCCACATCAAAAAGGAGGAGAAGGGGAACGCTCAGTCAATTTAAATAAGTAGAAATTTTACTTTTTGCAAAAAGTGGAAGACTTATTTTGAAGTCAAATTTCACTTATTTTGAATGAAAATTCATTCCATTATTAGTGAAGATTCACTTAAAAATAAATCCAATACCCTCCACACTTGTTACGAAAATTGAAAATTTTCACGTATTTAAATCGAGAGAGAGCAAACAAAAAACATCACGGTCATTTTTTTTTTTTTTTTTTTTTTAGGAAAGAGAGAGAGAGTGAAACCTCTCTGAAAAATGTCGGAACATTCCTCAAGAACCAGCTCATCTTCTTCATAGAACCGATAAATTACAAAAACCGCATACGCACCGGGATGAGAAAATTGTCTGTTCCCGGAATAATGAGTGGGGGAACAACTTTAATCGCATTACCGAATATCTAAAGACCCGCGCAAATGTGGCAAATAAGAAATACAACTGATAACAAAACAAAAAATGTCGCGCAAACTGCCCACGGACTCTGTTGTTGCGGTATGATAATACCTCCTGTCCGTGAACTTCTTTGTGCGGCGAAAGTTATTGAAAGTAGCGGTAATTATAATATACGAAGCTCTGTCTGTTGTATGGGTGCATAAACTCGCATGCCGATGTCATACGCAAATATTAAAAGCGGCGATGTATACAAAGCCGTGGTATCGCGTTACAACTTGCGCTCGGGTTTGCAACGAGACGAGAAGGTCGCATCCCTCGCTTCAATTTTGGCAAATGGCCCGCCGAGCGACAACTCTAATCGACGTTTATTACACGACGCCGTACGTAATCTTTTCGTCTTGTCGCCAAATACGTTTTCGCGCTCCAATAATTCACGACAAATGCAAAAGTGTAATAATACATCTTACTCGGTGCAAATCGACCGTCAACCTCACCATATTGATTTACATCCATACTTTAAAAACAATCACAAAAAATTCTCCATTTTTTTTCTTTCGTTTAAACAATTTTTTTTCTTCATTTATAAAAAAGGGCTTTCAAGTTTATAAAAATTATGTATCTCCATCGGTTCTAACTGAAAGTGTATAATATTCCGGAGTTCAAAATTAGATTGAGTTCAAAAACCTTAAAACTTGTGGATATTTGTTCATTTCTGATTAAAAAAAAAATGTATTGATGACAGCCGCAACACCAATTTTCTAAATGAAGCGAAAAAATGAATGACATCTGGTGTGTATGAAGTCTTATAATTTTATATGCTAAAGTATACCATTTCAATCGAGGGACAATTTTTGTAACACAAATTTATACTTTGAGTAGGGGATTAGATCGTGATATTTTTACGAGCACTGATAGAAGCTCGAGTTAACCGGGGGCCTCGGACTCTATTAATATCCATAGGCCGGGCTTCTTTTCGGTAACCGACAGTCGCTCTTCTCTCTCAACCTTGCAAACCGGAAGAAACAGCGCGGAGGATTCCAGTGAACACGTCGGAACTACCCTTCAAACTTATCTCATTACATAGACCTCCTAAGTTCTCAATTAATTACCCCCTTAATGTCAACTTGCACTGATTTATTTTTCGTTAAAATGTTGACAACAAAATTTCACGATCCTTGTCTTATCTCATGATCGCATCTGAAAGACCACCAAGGCGTATTTAAAAATACCATCAAATTGACGAAAAATTTATTATTTCATCACTTTAAAACACAGTTCCATGGAAAAAGACAAAAGTAAAAACAAAATCAAGAGTAACGACGGCTTAATATAGTTTATGACTCGGACGCATATTCTGTTCTTGTCTTTGAAAAATAGATTACAAAACAATTGTCGCTCTCCAATATTCTTTTAAAAGTTTCTGATATTTCAAAATAAAAAAAAATAATAATAATGGTGATTGCTGGAATATAAATATATCGATTATATATTGATTTTGTCAACAAAATTTATTTGTTTGAAAATCTTTAATTAGTCGACCGTGAGATGTTTAACTCAGGCTAAAAGCCACGAGTCAAAATTTTTATTAACTTCACATGAATGACGAACTATGAGTAAAAAGTTCGAAAGATGTTAATGACCTTGACCGCGAGCTTGTAAATATCACTAATCTAAGTGTGAAGAATAAAGATGTTTGAGACAACTCGAGCCGGCGGAACGCATTGTAATCTTTCGTACCGTGTGCAATGGTGATTTGTTCCGAGGCGTGAAAATGTTGGAAACGCCTACGGAAATCTCTCGGGATTTCAACTGCCGTCTGTGTCGTGCAAGCGAACGGGTGACGTGCACACCACCGCAAGTCGATTGGCTTCCGGCGTCGATTAGTACGTCAATCTGGTCGCAAACACATTTTTGGCAACCACCACTTCTTTTTACGTACACGTTGAAATATTCTTTTTCAACCTATACTCCATCATGATTGAAATCTAAACATATTTTGTTTCTTCAGTCACCAATTTTTCTCATCCAAAATAAAATCTTCATTTTAAAATATAAAAGAATAAATTTCAAATTAGATTTTAAATGACCTTGTTATTATTATTATTTTTTTTTTTCAACATTATACAGAAAATAAATTATTTCATTAATGAAATTTTGCGGAATGTAAATTTAACAGAAAAACTTAATAATTTTAAAAACAAACGAATTTTTTTTCATTCAATCGATTGCATGGTGTAAAAGTAATTAATACTTAAAAGGCAATGCAAGAATGATTACATGAGAAACGAAAAGACTTATGAAATCATCCGATTTGAAATATCACGTTCCATCGTTATCGGTCAAATCTCGGTACTTGTGCGAATAGACCGACATAGAGATGGATGTTAATTGAATCGCGATTGATACGTAATCGATCGATCCGCAAGTTTCCCTTTGCATAGCTGACACATTTTGTGCCTCATGAAAAAAACATATTTATACTATTGTGCAACAATAAATACCTGGGCAACGCGTGATTTTGCGCCTTTCCCTTTAACCTGCACGTTATAATTCCGGAGCATTTTTATCAGTTTCGAAGTCTTACACACGAAGCAATGCGGAATTCGAACTAGAGCCTTCCTCGAATAGGTCGATAACGTGCAGATAAGACAGCGTCGCGTTAGAAGAGCGCATTACTTGTTTAACTTTATGTTCAGTTGTGGAAAGTCCGTAGGTGAATCAGCGTACAAGTATGAAGTTAAACAGCATGCACATATCAGTTTCATTTATTTGCTTTGTT
The DNA here is from genome assembly GCA_025266255.1 of Trissolcus basalis. Classification (NCBI taxonomy): domain Eukaryota; kingdom Metazoa; phylum Arthropoda; class Insecta; order Hymenoptera; family Scelionidae; genus Trissolcus; species Trissolcus basalis. Next base: position 129,569 of record JAAMPD010000598.1, on the reverse strand, counting down.
TGTGAATTTTCAATTTATTATGACATAAGTTTAAAGTTTGGAAAAAAATTGATAAAAAATGATTCACTTCCATATGCGGTGACTCATTAATTATTATCACCCAATAAATTAATTAGCCTCGATTATATCATTGTTAATAAGATTTATGAATGAGAAATTAATCTTTGATAATTTTTTATTATGCTACTATAAATCATTGTATATGGATCGTTGAAGAGTATTAACACTATTGTTAATGATATATTATTACATTAATTTAGACACAGTTGGGGATAGATGTAACAATATCGAAATTGTTTTAACCTTCGGGTTTAATTTAACTCTAAATTTAAAAATTTGTATTTCAAAAATAAAATGTCATATTTACATAAGATATCATCATATTTATATACGAACTGCCCCTATATATTTTTATCGACATAGAATTCAGAAAGTTTATTGGACTTTAAGTGACCCCTTCGAGTTGATTTATTTCTCAAGGTGATTTCTCCGCTGCAATAAATCTGTCGAAAATATAAATGAATCAATTAGCGAGTTTGAATTTTGCGCAATGTTCAGGTCGTTGTTCTGAAAACAACGATTGCAACATTGTTCCGACTGTGTTTAATGAGTTGGACTCGCGATTAGAGGACAGGAGACATGATGCGCATCAAACCGCCAGCGCGGAAAATCCGACGGGAAATTTATTTTGGAGGTGACTAGGAGGAAAACGATTACTCGGACGCGCGACGTGAGGCTCAGCTCTCAGCGCGCAAGTTTCGCAAAGGCAACTTCTCGAAATAGAACACCTAAATAATTTACTCGAATTACCAGCAACGTCACGTCTGACGTATCGCGAAAAACTGTTCCCTCTCCGGATACGTTTCGTTCGGTTTCTGTCGATGCACGAAAACACACGTTCGATCAGTTTTGTTAACTCGATAAACAAACGATCGCGTTTCGTTTTGGCTCGGATCAAAAATCAAAGAGCCATTATACCATCAACTTGTTAACACATTGCTGAGTTTGTTTTACAAAAACGAATAGATGTAGGATACATGCAAAAAACAGTCAGTTCAAACGATCGATTAAATATTATGGAAACTTTTTCGTTCGTTTTCGAAAGACTTCGAATGGTACTTGAAAAAATGTTTGAATAATTCAAGACACGCTTATGAATGTTTAGCAATAACTCAGGTAGCTAATATTTTGACAGCTGTCATAAAGAATGAGATGCGAAATATCGAAAAATGAATAAATATCATCACTTTCGTTCTTTTGTTGAAGTGTTTTAATTTTGATAATTTTAAAATTTGCAGATAAATTTCAACCGGGAGACATTTTTCCAATATGACTTTCTGATACTTTTGAATTGACAATGTCGAGTAGAAATCTTGAGAAAGACTTCTTATTTAAAAAATGATTTGTTGAAATAACGGCTTAGTATACACGTCATTGTAGAGTGATAAAGATTGTAACTCGAAAATGTTTTGTGTGTTATAACTGTTAATACTGAAAATCCATTTTTTAACCAAAAGAAAAAAGGTAGATAAAATTGTCAACGATTAGATAAAAATAACTTTCCGAAATAAATTGGTCCAGTAAAAATTTCGAGTTTAAAAATCATTTTATAAAGTGTCATTTTGTTTCGGAAACGACGATTTTAAACGTTTTTTTCAAGAATGTTCTAAAAATATAAATTTAAAAATAACCATACGATCAGCTTGTTGAATATTTTTGCGAACTAACATTACGTTGGAATGTAGAAATAGAAAAAAGAACACAGAATATAAAACTGAGTTTCTTTAAACAGAATAATATTTGTTTTTTCTTACAGTAGAAAAAACTGTTTTATTATTTTTTGCAATGCATCAGATAATATTGTTTACCAACCCAAAATATGACAATCGTTGAGTCATGTGTATTATGACGTCTAGCAATAAAAACAATGCATGTTGAATTACGGTCTGTAATCATATCAATGCAGAGATAACGTTCGAAACTCGTGTACTATTTGTGTTTCATTCTATTCTCCATCAACCATAACAAATTCACCTTCTTTTTGTGCCCGACAAGATAACATTTTTGTCGTATCTTAAACGCTCTTATGATCTACCATTTATCTTAATATTCCATCTTTCATTTAGATAAATTATTTTTTTAGCATTGGAAAACAATAAAACAATTCATTCTCGTTTTATATGTCTGCTAACGTCAGAAATAAAAACAGAACAAACGTTATATCATTTCATTATTGCTCTGAGGATTGTTCATTGAAAATGTACAATGTAAATTTAGTTACAGCAGAGAGGATTTACTGCCTTATTTTTGGTGTCGCTGCATGATATGTCAAGTGTGTGAATCGCTCTGACGATTCTTAGCCAAAACAACGGTGAAAATTAGAAAAACAATTAGCTTTGCGGTTGGTTGACATTTTGAAATGAATTATTCATTGTAATTTAATAATCTCTGAATAATTAAAATCTCGAAAACTAAATTATAAGTCACATCTTAAATCTTGCAAAATTGTCTTGAAAAACATTTAATATGGTTTCTCAATATAATTATAATAGTTCTCAAAATATTCATTGTGTTACAGTAATGGATATAGTGAAATGAATTAATTAATATATACCAAATCGAACTGTAGAATATGATTGTTTTTATTTTTAATTGACAACAATCTGACAAACATTCAAATTTAAATTAAAATTAGCACATAATTATATACAAATTTACTCAGCATAATATTCGACAAAGATGTGTATTTTAAATTTCACTTAACACTTCAAAGTAGTTACATTATTCATTGTGACAGCACTTATCCGTGTTGTAATGATTTTCGTTTGACAAGTCTTGAGAAGTAAGTCGTTTTAGTGCTAGAAATTGTCTACATGTGACGCAATTTTTTAAACCAACAGAAAAATCATTTTTTCATAAAAATTAAAAATATTTATTATATTACAAAAATAATTGTTGGTCAATTTTAAATTTGGTTTGAAAATTTGGAAAACAGGAAATGAAAGAGGATGAAACCAAAGGAAAATCGTACAGTTTAAACGGACTGAGAATCGGGCGTGTTTTCGTGACTGCGGGATGTAAATAATCGAGCACGCAAAAACGAATGTTATTTTCGCGGCGGCGAAAACTGTGCCAATGAACCAAATTTTGTGTCTGCCGTGTGAACAGTGCGGAATTGTGCGATCGCGGCCAGATTTCGCGCAGCATGTTGTTGAACGTTTGGACGTTCATAATTTTTTCGATCGGCGAGAAAAGAAAGCTCAATAAGGCGGGCTCGCTCAAATCGGCTCGTCTCGAGTTACCGGGCGCCTCGCAGCGCCAAAACATTGCTTTCGACGCGACAGTGCACTAAGTTTCGAACTTAGTTGGCAACGATTTCTGCCAATGCGTGCGAAACCAATTGGCTTAGTTTGGGGCTTCCATTACGTAACAACGCCGATTTCGCGGAACAAATCAAAAATCAAACATTTTTCAACATTCGAATGCAAGCAATCAATCTCCGCCACTATTTTCGGCCGGCTTTCAAGCGCGCCTTCAATTTCGTAACGCGTCGAATATCAGTTAAACTTAGAATTTATATCCCTAGTATTTATAGTCGCGTTTCCTTTGTATTATTTAAATCGTATTATTTCCACGCGTTTCTTCGCTCAGTTTGTTTTACTTTTTTCCCCCGATCTCATTCTGCTTTACATCACGTTCTTTATTATTTTTATTTTTATTCTTTCGTTTTTTAATACGATTTCTAAATTTAATTGAAAGCCATTTAATTATGAAATGGAAATTAAAAAAAAACTTTTTCGTTAAAAAATTAAAAGCTAATTATTTTGTTTACATAAGATTTTCATAACCAGGTTGTTAATCAATCATTTTTTAAATAAGAAGTTTATAAGTCATTGTTTATCTGTCAGATATTAACTTCTGCTACCTCACATTTTTCAAGCTCGCGGTTTAAAAATGTTCGCTTTTGAAGACATTGAAATAACGCACTATTAATAGTTTTCATCTTATAAAATATATTTAAAAGATTTAGAGTTTTAGTTTATGTTTACATCAAGAACACAGCGAAAACTTTAAATTTGATTATTTATTCGTAATAAAATTTTTTGTAAATTACACAAGCCGTTGCACAATTTTATTATTCATTAATTTTGAATTCATTTGTATATTAAATAATTTCACTAAAAATATTATTGGAATCGAAGAAAAGTGTTGAACTTGAAAGAAATGTTGAAGATTTGAGAAGAACCGGTTGGAAAACTTATAAAAGAGGCAAGTTAGAAAAAAAAGATGAGGGTTCTGTTTTATTATAAAAATTGTCCTACGTCATTGAGTTTGTACATATTGAGGGCTTTTATCTTAGGAGACACTCACCTTCTGGACGATGAGAGGCGTGCCGAAATCCTTGCCGCCTTGAAGTCGGAAGCCCCAAGGCGAGCCGTCAAATCGGGACAGCTTGACACTGATCAGCTGCGCCATATCACAGCCGGCGGAAAGTGAGAGTGCAACTGATAACGCCGCCAAGGAACTGGCTCGGGATACCGGTTTGCGGCGTGTTTTGCGCGATTAATTGCACGCGAGTACGCTGATGCGTTCGGCCAACTGAAACAAATGACTCGGGTCAAACGAATTCTCCCTGGGAGTCTAGTGTCCGCTGTTATTTGAATTTCGCGCGCCGCGCAAATTTCGGGGATTCCCATCCGGCGCCAATTTTGACCGATCGGTTTTCGCACTGCACAGTCCACGATCAGCCAGCACTCGTCTAATAAACTTGAATGCCAAACAATCACAATATCCACAAAACTTGTCTCGAATATCGTTAGAGGTACAAGTAAAACAAGAAAGGTCAATTGGTTGACCTTGAGATGGAAGGGTAAATAAACAAGATATTTTTGTGGATCTCGCGAGGTATTCGAATCGCTGGAACGGCGGCACTGGCGGCTGGTTTCGGGATTCCCCGAACGGGCGCGAAATTCAAAAGCACTGAAAACACTTGGAACTTGGTGCAATTGTTTATACTTGTTGATCAAATTCGTGAGGTGAGTTTCGGGCGCGCTACTTTTACGTGTGCGCGGTCGCGCGTATCGCGGCAAGCACGTTCTCCTGGGGAACACAAAAAGCGAAGTAAGGTGAAGCCCCGGCTCTGGTCAGTCGGGCAGCAGGCTTTCCATACAATTCGAACGCGCAGAGCGCGTGCGTTCGAGCGCAGTGGGGACCGAGATGGGAACACCACGGCATTCTCAACATTTCACTTGTTGCCCCTACCCCCTGCTTCGACCCCCTTCCATTTCATCTTCCCCTCCCGAGGAGGGCTACGAGGTTCCACACACGAATATCCCACCCGGGCGTACGTCTTTGCTTCTCGCTTCAACGCGATCGCCAAGTCTCTCTCTTCATTTTTTTGGAATCAACTCAGCTCGAAGAAATAATGCACAAGGGTATTATTAGTCTTGCTTATCGTAATCACTTTTGAATAAACTTGTTTTGCAAATTAAAAAAATGCAAATTTTATTTTCAAAAAACATAAGTATATGATTGGATTTTTTCGACTCTGAGGTAAATGATTTAGATTTCAAGTGAAAATTTACGACCAGCCGAAATATCCTTCTTGCTTTCAAACTTTTTTATTGGGTCACATTTTTTTTGTTTTTACAAAAAAAAAAAGAATAAACGAAATTTATTAAAGTTTCATCTTGGTAATATTATTTATAAAACTTTTATGAATAATTAGTACATTCAAATGATTGTAATTCACCTCGAAAGAATGTACGTCTGAATTTATTTTCTTTATTACAAAACAAAGCCAAATAAATTGACGCTCGATATAACAAAACAAATAATTCAGCAATGTGATGTACATGATAATTCATTCCAATCATATTTCAGTTGTCAAGAATGTGGATAAAGATGATAAAATGTTGATAAATTGAAAAATTAATTATTCGTATCGGTGCATTAAGATATTTCATTTCGATCTCAATGATTTATAATAATGAGACACTTTTCAATGAAAAGATAATGATTCCATTTCGACCACTTCATTATTCGCGTTTAATTGTCAAAGCACGGTCAACAAACCATTAATCATTAAATTATCTGATTTTGTAATTAAACTCTTTTTTCCCCATTGATTAAATTTAAGAATTTGCACTTGCAATATACCTTTTTTTCTATAAAATATAATAATAAATAATTACACGTCATCTTTTTACTTTGTAATCATCTCATTTCCTCAACACATTTTCTAACTTAACATATCATCCACGTCATTGAGATTTCACACGAAGATACCCGCGAAGAAGATGAGTGTAAAATCATCATCGTTTATTTCTCCGTTCATTATTGAAGGGCAAACAATCCATAAAAATGAAACACTGAAATTCTTCTCATAAAAAAAAATGAAAAAAAAAAAATAATAAAACCTTAATTGCAAAAAACACCAAAGTTGCTTTTTGCAATTACGACCAAATTAAAAATTAACATAAACATTAAACAATTAACATAAATATTGATGAATTAAAAAATTAATTACATTCTCAGAAATTGAAGTATGACTCAAGTTTGATATTGTACGGTGTTTTGGTATGTTCGGGATGAGCTGTACTTCCGGTGAGTAAGTTGGGACCTGAATTTTTTCGTACGCTGGCTCGGTTCCGCTGAACGGTGTAACACGGATGCGGATCTTGGATGGCGCTTCGGGGCAATCCCCGGCACAAGGCCAGTGAGAGTATCACCTTCGCGATGTGCGCGGGCAGCGTTGTTCACTGCATGGGATCTTACATGTGAAAAGGAAAGGAAATTCTAATGCAAACAATACCCAGGCTCCGGCGGTGACTGTGCACACGCGGGCACAGATATAAAGCCGGCGAAATTGTTGCTTCCTCCTCGTCGCTTAAGGCCGCTTTCGGTGTTTCAAGCTTTTTCGCGTCGTTTTTTATACATTATAAATAATGACGCGATTTCATATTTTGCGACCAGCGCGGCGACATGTCGCGCACACTTTCCACTGCAATTTCGATTCTTGATAGCGTGGGAAAGGTTTGTATTAGAAATTGTAACATGACAAAAAAAAATTACTGCCGCTATTGTCAAATTGATAATGCCCATCGATTTATTAAGTTCTGAAACAACACAGAGAGAATGTGTTGTAAAAACCACTTATATAAAAAATGAGTGATAATCGTATGTCAAAATTCGGACGAAGTTTTGGTTATGACTCGATTAATTTGTGTTGTATTTTGTATTTTCAAAATGTTCATGTCGAGCAATGAAAATAATTTTTTTTAGTATTTTACATCAAAGATCGGTTACATTTCATAATCAATTTTATGTTTAGCCAAAGTGATTCTTTTATCCTATTTTTAAAGTAATTGGTAAAATTACATTAATGAGAATAATTTCCAAATGCAATTTTTCAAGAAAAAAAATGTTTTAATGCAAAAAATTCGGATGGCGAGAAATATTCAGACTAGTAAAACCAATCGAAAATCAATCATTTTGATGTTTAAAAATTAATCGTTTCATAACCAAAAATTCGTCTGAATTTTTTTCTTTTTCAGTTTAGAGTGATAAAATATAGATGGTTTTTGACATTTTAATTACGTCGTCATCATAATTTATATATTACGAGACCAAACATTTCAATACTTGAAAATTATTTGCATAAAAGTCTACCACTCATATACCTAATAAAAAACACATTTTATGCAAAATTCAAAGGTAATGTGTAAGTAATTAGTAATAAACAGTAATTACTCATTGATTCATTGTTTTAAAGAATGATAATAAAGAATGTTGGTCATCTTGTGAGGACTGTAATATAAGCAAAATTGAAGGTAGTTTTTGTTTTCGAGTAAGGTCGGACTTGGCACAGAAGGCCCTCATGGGTTGAGTCACATTCATTGGTCTGCTACAGGCGTGACGTCGACACGTAAGAGTAATTTATGTAAAACATTCTAAGCATGATTCACGAACTAGTTCGCGCCCTCTTATCCACATCGAGCTCACAGAATGCAGAAACTTTCCTGCGGCCCAATTATCCTGATGGTGAACCCCGAAATCCGATGAGCGAACTTTCGACGTCGATGAAAGTGAACTCGAAACGGTACTGAAGCGAAACCTTGCAACACGTTTTAATATCAACAGAGTCATCATTAAGGATAAATTGATCATATAAAAAATCCCTCGAATAAAAGAGGACCCACAAGATGGGCTACAAAACATAACTTTTACCATTCAAGTTATATAAGCGTAAGTAAAAAAGAAAAAAAAATCGTGCTCAAAATTGTAAATGAAATGAAATGAAATAAAAATGTGAATTCTTCGAATTTACATTTGAAAGTGAAAAATTTGTAGTAAACCAGTCGAAAGTTTTATTGAAATTGAATTGAAATGAAAATTGTATATCGAATGGTCTAGTCCGTTGACATTTAGTTTTGTCAGTGCATTCTCATAGTTTTAATTCTAAAAAAATATGATTCAGTCGTGAGTTGTGCCAGTGAAAAGTTGTGACAAAGCGCGATGTCACTGCGATATACTCGAGCGCTGTTATTAGAAAAGTGGCACACGAGTATACTCCTGTATCAAGAAGTATCGTTCGGCGCATTGAGTGCATTCAGGGATTAGATCACCTTTTGTACTGCCAATGATATTTTGCTTTGTGCCAGCCTACTAATCCTTATTTAGATTAATGAATCGTCGTTACACTCCATCGGCGAAAGTCAAAAAACGGCCACGATCCTGTTCCTTTTTACCTCTCACAATTTATTCGTTGACATCATTTTGTATAGGTTTTACAAATCAGTGATGATACGGAGATAAATTTTTTGTCCTTTTTTTAAACGACGTTTATTAATCAATCAAATTAACAAAAATTGTCATCTTTTGGTATAACAGTTTCACCACATAACATCAAGATTTGAGTTCACAAGTTAGACGTTTTATTGTTATATGCGAGAAGTCGTTGAAAGTAGAAGTAGCGGTTCGTGAAAGAAGAGTAGAGAGAGAGAGAAAAAAAATCGATGTAGTATTCCGGAATTCTCTTGGTTGTTTCCAAGAAGGTTCATAAAAACGTGCTCTCGTCAATGACTGACGCTTCTAGAAGTCTACTCCTGTCGTCTAATGTGTCCAGTACGGGGTAATTCTATAAAAGATAATTAAAAAAGAATATTATTTTTTGTTTGTTAAAACTCAATTTTATTTGTATGCTTTTATTCGATCAGATAAAAAGAACAAAGAGAAATAAAGAAAATTATAAGAGGAGAAAAGATGAATGGACTGACCACACGCTCGAGGATGTCCTCCGCAGCGTTGACTTTCGGTGGCCTGGCAGGGATACCTTTCTTTGGCTCGCGTTCCATGTTGTGAATCATCTTGTACACGCTTGAATTCATCAGGTGGTCATAATTAGGCAGGGCGGTTTTCTCGAATTTCTTGAAGTTTACTCTACACGTTCAGCCATCGTAATTTGGTATCATTAGTCGGGTATTTCAAAACAAAGAAAAACACGGTGAAAGAGATAGATGAATAGATGACGTGATCAGTTTGTTAGTGATCTGGATCTGGAAAACTATGGATGACTTTGCAAAATGGTATTATGTTTGGTGTTTCGAGTGCTGAAATTAATCACCAGAAAAAGACAATGTAGAATCGTGATTATCTCACAATAAAATCTCCCGGAAAAAAAACGCCGATCAAAATAGAAATGGGAAATGTTGAAATTTTTTGAGATTGCATAATATGGAATCATTTTTTCGTAATATGGGATGAAAATTTTTGTTGTAAACCGTTTGAATGATTATATTATGAAGAAAAGAATTCGTGAGATCAACAAAAAAAAACTTTCATCCCTTGACAAACGCCCTACGTGACTTTGGAACAATTTCGACTTTTGTTACGGAAACGCACGCCGCGAGTGGCTCACTTTCGGTTTCATCAGCAACCCGGTCAAGGACCGCGCGAAATAAACAAAATATTATTTCAGTCTAATTCTCGAAGCTACGATTATTAATATCGCCTGGGAATGAGTAATACATTGCTTAGCAATATTTCACTATGTTTTTCCGTCGTGAGATTCGTGCTGTGGGGATATATAAAAAATTCATCATTTGGGAACCCGATTTATCATAGCCAATGACATAAAATAAGCGTCTGTTGTTTCGGAAGATTTTACTGCTTCTTTCATTTTGATCTTTTTAAATGATGAAATCGTACCCCAGTGCTTTGCCGCGAATAACTTCGGCCTGGCCTTGCAAAACCTCGGCAATCATCTCATCATTGAAGAAATCATTCGGACACCTCCATCGGCGTCCGTATGTTAGTTCCAGTTGCCTAGCCTGCGGCCAAAGTTCTTTCGACCTTTTTTTGTCTTTTGCCTTGTGCTGAAATTTTTCAAACAGACTTTACACATGTAAAATAAACACAAAATTAACACATAAATTAAAACGAAATAATTGATATGCATCAAAATAATGAAAGTACATTTCTACAAAACAAAAAAATTTCTGTTGACAAAAAAAAGTAATATCACGTTTATTGTTTTTAATGTTTCACAAGACTATAATTCAGGATAATTTTATTATTTACAGATAGTAACGATTCAGGTCATGGTTTAGTCAATTACATCTTTTTAACGAGTTGGAATAAAAAATTGATCCTATAATAACATTAAATTGGGAGGTTCAGGATACAATAAATAACCACAGAAACGGGGCCACATCGACATCATTCCTGTTCGGAACATTGTACATCTCATTAATACCTGCAATTCCTGTATCACTTGATCTTGTGGTTTCAAATTTGGATCAGGTTCAAAACTTCCTAGAATTTATTGCCTCGTTTACTTTTGTGTCGATATTATTTATTGCGATTTTAGTCGCTCGTCAAAAGTTAATTTATCAAAATGGACTTGTTAATTAATTTTAATTGAACTGTATTAATTTTATTTCAAAAAATAATAATGTCCAAAGAACTAAAAATCCATTTGGATTTTAATTTAACAATAACAATTGAACTAAAAATAAAGAGAGCTAAATATTTTTGTGAATGAAATTGCAAGATTGAATGAATTGTTACCATGAGACATCGTAGGACTAGGATCTCTAGACGTCTTTATCTCCTTCTTCTCCAGAAGCTTGGTCTCGTAAGACACGATGTACTTCTTCACCCTTTTACCGTCCTCTTCCTCGCTTCGCATTGAGATCTCCAGCTCCTGCAGTTCAGAGTCCACGCTCGGCTGCGTAGGCTCCGTGTTTGGAGGCGCGTTATCAGTGAACGACATGCTGAACGAAGGATCGTCCCACTCAGACTCAGACTGTGGTTGCAGCTCTGACTGAGATTCCTGGTGCTGTTCCGAGTCCTGGTGCTCCTCTGCGTTGCTCTCTGCCTTTTGACAAGCTTCCTGATTCGCTTCCTCGATTGGTTTTTGGTTTGAACAATTTTCTTCTGTAGGATATAAAAGCATCTCAATAAATTGAATTAAAACAACTAATGTAAATTAAATCGTGTAGATTCTATGTTTTTATTCAAACAAAGTAATAATTTATTTTTATATGAAACACGAAATTATTTTATGGCGATAGTTTCGCACTTTTTCTATATGATTTCTAATTTTTGATGAATTAAATGATAATTAATTTGAAAATTTTTTTTTCTGTTATTACCACATTTTAGTTGTTTAGTTGATGGTACAATGATTGATGATTAAAGCAGCGAAGAGGGCGTTGCTTGTTACGATTATGAAATTCATCTGAAGACACGATAAATCTGACTCATGCATCGTGTAAAAATAGTTTCCATTTTTTTATACATGTTTGAGCTTCAGTAATTTGTTTTTGTACAGCATTGTCTAGACATTTATATTTAGCCGTTATTTGTTTATTTTTCACGACCCGAAAATATTTTTTATCTGTCATATACGTAACTTGAAAATAATTCCAAAAGAGATATCGAATATCGATCATAACCAATTTGTCACGCCTATGAGTCAGTCAGATTGAACTTGGTCCAACAATTTTGTCATACAATATTTTCTAATGACGTAACTATTTTACGATACTTTTTCGTTGATTCCAAGTAACTGCAAATAGCAAATACAAAAAAAGAAAAAAATTGCACATCTACAAACAAATTGTACAATCTGAACAATTAAAGAACCACAAAAATTCAATCTCCGAGAGTCGTCAAATTTCACAGTTCACTGAAACCCATTCTTTGATTTTTAATTATTCCATGCTCACAATCGTAACGAACAATCTTCCTAACTGCAATTTTTTAAATGCATCTCGCACCTTTGAGTGGTACTCCGTTCTGTACCCCACTGAGTTGCATAAGCAAGTGCAGCTGGTCGGAAACGATCCTCAGGCGCTTTTCTATTTCACTTGGTAGGTCTTTGAGAGCTGACAACTGGTTTTGAACACTTTCAAGCTGTTTTTCAAGATTAAGTTCAGTTTTGACTAATTGTTGTACCCTTTCTTCATCAAATTTAGGCAGGGTTGCAGGCAATGGCATTTCGTTGTCTTGCGACTTGTTCGTATCGTTTTCAGCAAGTTCTTCGATTCGTGGCTCAAGAACCTGGTCTGAATGTTCTTCCGTTGGCACTTCTGTTATTGTGACTTCTTCAACAATCTCTGCTTTTGATTCTGGACGAGATCCCAAGTCCTGCACTCCAAGATCCGGTGTGTTTACCTGTATAACAAAATTCACGATTAATATAGTCTACCCGAATTTCTAAATTACGTGCCATATATTTTTTAATAAACTTCAAGGAGTTATATTCACTTGTAACGTCAAAAAAATACGAAAATCTAACATTTTTTGTCTGAGACAAAACTATATTTTTTTAGTCCTCCCCAATAGCACAATCTAGATAATTTACAGATATTATACAGATAATATATGTATATATGTCTATTATCTATATATTATTTATATAATATCTAGATTGTTCTATTGGGGTTATGAAAACATTTTTTTGTGTGTAAAAAAATTGATTTCACAAGCTCTATTTTCTAAATGTAAATATGTAAAAAGAAAATGCAAAAATGATGTTCCATTTATGAAAGATTTTTTTTAAGTTACAATTGTGTTTACCGTTGCAAGTGAATATATAACCCTTTATAGAAGAGTCTGTTAAAATTTAGGGTAAAAAAATGTTGATAGGGGCATTTTGAAATGTTTTCGAAATGGGAGACCAGTTTTATTTTGGTCTATTCAAATGACTAGAATTCCAACGTTGCTTTTGAACTATTATTCAACGACTGGGGGATGCAGCAAACAGGTGCAGTAATTGCACGAGTTCGCAAGTCGATGAGGAAAGACGACTGAAAATGCGAGATGTGAAATGCAAGTGTACATGAGATTTTATAACAGCCCTGTAAACGTACAAATTTGCAGCTAACCGAATTTATCATTCAGCATTATGTTTGTTGTCAAATTCGCTGCGGTTCATCAATTATCAGTGGGTTTGAAAATTAAAAGCATATAACAATTTGGGTAACGATTCCGTAAGAGCTGTTATTGAAAACCCATTGAATGATGACTGAATTTGTAAACGCGTAGAAGCTTCAGTAATGGGCATCAACGAAACACACAAGATGATGATGATGATGACTCTGAACGAGCGCGGAGTCGAGGCCTCAGCTCGTGTTTCTCCGTAACTTTGGCATCGTGATTGCCACGCACGTTCGCCGTGATTATATCAACTACTATAATTACACAGCTACTGAATTACTTACGGCAAGTTTGCGGCCGTCGCGTTCGACAAGACGCCATGTAATTTTTTGTTTCTCGTGCCGCGAGTTTATTGATGAAAGAAAAAAAAATGCTTAAAAAGATCTTAACGACCCAACCGAAGGGTGGGGATCAAGATTTATTGAACAACTCCGAGGCAAATTGACAGTCGGTTACAATTCGGATTTCAACTATAATAATACAACATACAGCAGGAGAAGATCGGCACGCAAGCGTAGGCTACAATTTTCGTAAAGTCGACACCAATTTGGTCGGTGAGTCCTTCGCAAAGAACCGACGGAATGAGAGACAACCTGCGTGCCTCACTGGAATCTACGGTCTTTTTGTCGTGATCTTTTACCCCGCGATTTTGACATAATTGGAATTTGAATCGCGACGTGAGGAGGGCCGCGAAGATATTCCAACAGTCGCTGGACAGAGAAGCTAATGATCTATCGAAGTATCGCGCTCTGTTCCGCCGTCTGGAACGGCCCCTTCGATGCGCAACCCGATCTACAAGCGGACACTCGAAGCAACCGTCATTTTTGTCCACCGGCGGTTCCTCAGCTTGCACCAACAATTGTACCATCTTTTCCAACTCGTTTACATTTTCCTGCACTACTCGACACAATTCTAAATAGTCTAATCCGTCACAACTATCAAGGTCACGACCTAAGGTCATTTCAGGGGCTTCCAAATCTGCAGGGATGCTTTCAAGGGAAGGTTCTGGAACTTGTAAAGAGTCCTCGGCAAGAGACTCTATCTCACTGTTATCTGGTGTTTCGTCTGGAGATTCTGAGAAGGGTTTTACCTCGGACCGGGACTCAAAAGTTTTGACATCCTCCGGCTTGATGAGCCCCTTCTCCAGTAGTTTCTCAGTCACACTCTTCTTTGGCTGTTTCTTGATCACCACCCTGTACGGTTCCACGTTACTCGGAGGCTCCTCCTTGGATTTCTTCGGAGCCGGAGGAAGACGTTCTGGTTTCTGCAGAAAGGTCGTGGTTCGCTTCCTCTCCTGGATAACCGGTGAATCTTCCATGGACTCATCTTGCAAAGCTTCGACAACCTTCGAATCTTTCAAGTTAGGCAGACGAGGACGCAACTTTTTGAAATTAACTCTAACAAAATTATTTAACATTGATAAATCGGCTTTTTGGTATTTAATCAAACAATTCAATACAAATTGATAAATAAAGAACCTCATCAATACTCACCCTAACGTTCCTTTTTCGGTTAGAATCTCCTCCTCTTCCAGGATAAGTTCAGCTATTTGTTCGTCAGTCAAATCTTTTTTAGCAATGATTACACTATTTTCATCAGTAGGTTTTTCTTCTTCTCCTTCCGCATCTCCCAATTCTCCATTTTGCTCTCCTGTGACTTCTTGGTCTTCGGTACCATTGACGTCTCCGTTTTCTGTGGCATTTTGTTTTAATTTTTCTTCAACTGGTAATAGTGGTGGTAAAGATTCAAGCTTGAAATTCAACAACAAATTATTGTCAGATTATATATACTCTTTATCATTCTGAGTTAAGGTCTTTTAAGTTAACTTACGGGAATGGCATAGGGTACTAATTCCTCCAAAGGAATATTTGGCAGTTTAGATAGGTCTTCTGCTCTACAGTGGAAAACAACAAGAAAAAAAACATACATTAATTGGTGACACTTTGAAGGATTTATTGCCTTAGAATATTGGGATACCGATTTTTGATTATAAAAAAATAACCACCCATAATACCTTGAGTAGATTTGAATAAATTTAATCTGTGTCAATGACATCGGTAAATTAAAAATACAATCTTTATAATAGCCATATGATTGTATCAGTAACAAACACGTGCTTGAATCTTAGCCAAGAAGTTGTATTTTCTCGAACACCATTCGGTATTACAGTTCAAGTTTTTTGACATCAAAAAACTGTCCTTAATAAACATTTAAACCTTTTTTTTTCATTTTTAAATTAAATCCAAGAAGTTCAACTGAAAAAACAAGCTAAGATTCAATCGTTTCTGTTGGTTAAACAAATATTGGACTTCGAAAAAAAGGAAAAGTATATTTCTGAATCAAACCTTAAAACTGTAAGGACGAAATTATTGCCAGCCAAAGTAAGAGCTTCATGAGCCTGTCCATGCGTCAATTCAGCAATCGACTGGTCATTCAGTTTTAAAATAACATCTCCAACCTTTAATCCCATGCATTCTGCAAGACTTTCTTCTGATACCTAGAAAATTTGTTGCTTTTAGAACAGTTAATATGTAAGCCGAATTCTATTCATCACTGGTTCATGCACACTTCAACTTACTCTTATAACAGTTAAAGGCTGGGGAAAATCACTTCCTCCCGCCAGACGAAAGCCCCATGGCCTGTTGTCGAATTTAGTGAACTTTATATCAAGAACTGCCATGGTATCCTACATCTAAAATGCACACTTACAATTTACAATTACATACAGTTGGATCGCCGCCTTTCAATTATATCGTCAAAACATCATGTTAAGTTCGATTAAACATTTTGAGTAAAGGTAGCTCGCAGGACTTATTCAATCGGAAATTATTAGAAGATCTCAAGCTCGCTGTTGTAAAAAATGTTCACACAATTTTAATACTCATCCTTTAAATCGTTAAGCGTACTGGCAATAAATATAGTGCCTAGCCACACAAATAATGTTAATTCGCAAAATTTACCACTGGACAGCATTTCAGATTAGATTTTTTTTTGTCGAGAAAGAAAAGAAAAAACGCCGAGGCTGGTGATTAATCACATCTCCCACGTCGGACAAATCCAAGCACCAGACAGACAAGTTACATAATTGCCGAAACATCACTCGGTCAAAGCCAATAATGAAAGAAAAAATTGATAAAAGAAAGGTTGCAAAAAAAGGAGAGCCACCACTATTTGCACAAAAAGCACTGGGTCTTTCAGACAGTCTCGCATTGTGACCTCTCACCCACCAACAAAATAATTGAAACAAAAGGCATCGCGAGAAGTGTACAAGCGAGCACGGAAGCGGAGTTTTCACGCACACACTCTCGTAAACGCGAATCCACCAACCGGGGGCGCGAGTGCAACGTCCAGCATTTAATCACTAATAATCCAGACGCGAGCGATCAAATTCAAAGTTCCGGACCAAAAATAAGTAACGCGATACGTCGCTGGCGGCGGGCCAAAGATCGTCGCAACTTTTCGGTTCATTAGTCGAAAAGTAGCTGGTGGGTAATTAAAGTCAATCAAACGCGCAAGAAAAGGACGACAATTTTGTGCAACCAAGCGGTCGCGGATAATTGGGCAGCAATGACCTCGCCCGGTTGATCGATCTTTGGCGAAAGGTGAATGAACAATATTGAACGTTGATGACGAATGATTTTGGCGGGGTGCGAGAGATCTGCTATGAGGGGGTGTGCGGGTCTGGTTGCAAAAGTACACGATTTTTTTTAATGAGTTAGAGAGAGCGATGCTCACTGCAATCGGCGGCGAAATCGGGCCGGCTAGGTGTACTCTGATACACTGCAGAAGCTTAGCGACACTCTCGCCACGAGAAACGGTGTCACGATAAACTCTGCCAAAGCCAGCAATCAATTCCTTAGCTACAAATACCCACCGCCACCCCGCTACGGTCGGTTGGCAGGCTCGATCTATTTACTGATCGATCTATTTAGATCGACCCGCGATCTCGTTAAGCGACACTCAATAACGATGCTTATACTTGCAACTACAATTTTTTCCGCCTTCCTATGGTCCATCGCTTGGATTCTCGATGTAAAATTGATTCGGAAACAAACTTTCGATTGAACAAACCAAGTTAAGACAAGAAATTAACCTTTCACATTTTAATTCTTGTACAGTCATCACGAAATGATGCAAAATGATTTGTTTGATATATTTGTGAAAAAGCAGAGTTCCAGCAGAGTAAAATTATTGAAAAACTCATTGGACAGATGAATCAGACGAATCAAGTCAGAAATATTTGAAAACGATATCTCTTAAGATTTTTTGAATTTGTAGACGTTTGTACTCATTTGAAAATATTTTTTGGTTTTTACAAAACTATTTTTGATAGACAACTGAACATTTATATTAAAGGTAGTTGATGTGTAACAAGTGGAATAATATTCACAACTACTGAAATTGCATATTATTATTGGAATTAAAAAATTATTCTGATTAACGTTTTTTGAACAGTTTGCAAGTATTCTTAATTAATTCATTAATGTTCATAATATTCCTATTTATTCATAATATTCCTAAGAAACGTTATGTTAATTTGTTGCAAACTTTTCATAAATGACACACATAAAATTTTATATATCCAACTCCTCACTATATGCTGCTTGTGATTTACATAAATCTCGTTTAAACATTTTTACTTTCGAAAACTAAAAAAAATTTTTTGATTTATATATGAATTTAAACGATTATTTGTCTTAAGAATATCAACTGCAAATTATTAATGCAAATCTTGCATGACAATGAAGAGTTAGATTTACATAAATTTTGTGTCAATGCTTTGCATAAAGCTTACTTATCAGAGAATATTAAAATTCGTCCAAATGATTTTTTCATATACACTTTTTTTTTCTTAAAAATTAAATAATTGTCAATATATTTTTAATTCTTCTAGCAAAGTTTTATTTCTTTTTTATAAAACTTTGATTAATCACTAGTCATAGAATGAAAAACATTTTTAAATACAATCCAATTTTACATTAAGTCATAAATCTACGAAAAGTATTGATCTAATTGAGATATCGTGTTAGGTCTTCAAAAACATACATTAATCTCTTTCATTTTGAAGAATACTCTAAGCGCTACCTCTCGCTGAATTTAACTACTAAAACTCTCTGCCGATAATTTAATTCAATCCGTTTTAAACAGCTTATTTTTCTCTCGTCTTGCAATTCCATCCTATTTTATCAGATTGATCGATTACGTTTAAATAAAAGGTAATTGATTGGAAACTTTGAAATTTGATATCACCAATTTTTTATTACGCCAGGATTTAACTTTTCAAGGTCAAAAAATTCCAAACTCTTAATTCCCTAAAATTTGTTTATATTAATTAAAACATTCTCGTTAATTTCTTTTTTTTTTTGTAAGCGTAAATTAATGCTTGATTGAATTTTACAATAATGCTTAACCATCAGTTTAAAAAGACGACATCAACATGCGAAAAACTATTATTAGTTCTAATGCAAATAATTGCGAAATCTCATCTAATATGAAATGATTCCGAGTTGCAACGAAAGTTCTGAAATAAACGCCCGACGACGCAACATTTTCAAATAAGATTATTGCTTTCCAAGAATCAAGAGGGAACATTGGTGGCGCTACCTGCGCAACGCATGGTGCCTAACAGATATGCTGCGCCCGATAACCTGGCTTCGATGATTATTTCCAAAGTGTGGATTTGATTAGTTCGCAGCGTTTAGTTGCATTGCTTTGATTACCGTCGCGACTCGTCTGACCTTCAAGTTACTTTTTGTTGCACGCAACCCCGCTGTTACATTGGCAGGTGAGCAAAAACAAAGTATCACTCCCTCGTCCTCCAAAAGCGATTTATTCCTGTTCGGACACGTTTTTAACAATCAATCTCTGACCTCTGAAATTCCGAATCTAATCGATCCGTTGCTAATTTTACCTAGCAGTGGAATCAAATTTTCAAAACAACCTTTAAGTGAAAACATCAAATATCAAATAGAAAAAATAGACGAACGAAAAGTGAAGATTTTGCTCGCTATATATCTGTACTAAGTATATGTATACTGAAACCCATGTTCCCAAATAATGCATCATTATGAATGAAAAACTTGAGGACTGTTCGCGAGCTTTCATTTCGCGGTTATTTTGGGACGCGCGATGTTTCAAGTTGATAATGAGATCTTGTGACAAGGTTGGTAAACCGAATCAATAGTCAAAAGTTGCACTTCGCTTGCGGAAAAATTCAGTGTCATGGAAGGCCGCTGCCAGTGAAAGCTCGCAGCTCCGAGGGGTAACTTCTTTCGTTTGCTTTGCTTATGATTTTTGTCATTTAAATTCGACCTATCGAATTGTTGCCAATCAACAAACTGTTTCGTGCATGTGACAGTTTTTTGTGCATTGTTACAATTTCGTGACCTTGAAGGTGCTGGTAAATAAAACCAAAAAGTGAAACAAAGAAATAAATACTTTACTTCTGATTGTCAGTTCCATTACAATGTATCGAAACATTATTATTTAAACCATGCAAAATGTATTTATCAGCCTAGATACATAATTTGAACCCGTGCATTATTAATTAAACCAATTTAAATACCCAATTCTGTGATTATAGAAAAGATTGGTTTTCAATGAAAAAGCATACTGATATTGTTTTATTTTGTTCATCAGGAGTATAACAAATAATTGAGTCAAGATGGTGGCGCACACTGTTTTGTTGGACTTCACCGTATCGGCGAACGCAATTTTGGACAACGACAAGCGTTCGAAATTAAAATCAACGATTGGAAATGTGCTGAGCGAGCATTTTGACGGATTGAAACCCTTGACTGAGTGCAACGTGGACGGTGGTTTGCTCGTACTGTACACCGGCCCTAGAGGTAGTTTGATCACGGTCCGAGGCTACTCGGAAGGCCTCATTACCGTCAACATTGAGTACTACAAGCGAGACGACGAAGAAGCATTGTTATCTTTCGAGGTAAATAAAACACAGCTCGATTATTTTTAGCCAAAAACAATTTAGCAAAGCTGCCACAGACGATTTTCACATTGTTTCCCCCGAGTTATTGTCATGTTTGCCGGCGAACTCGTTGCTGTTTGGTCAATACTGTTCACACGTTGAGCTCGTGCTTTCTGTAATTTTGAATTGGTTACAAAAAGTCGTTTTCACTCAAGGACTAAATGTTACGATTGTTCAAGTTTGTTTTCAATCGTTCAAGCTTACAAGTTTAATATGAATTTTATGTTGACTTTAGAATGCCATGAAAATTGTTATTGTTTCGTTCGAAAAAGAGAGATTCAAATGAATGCTAGTCCATGCTTTGTCGAGCAACATTTTTTTTTTATTTCAGAATATATATGTATAATGAAAAGGATTTCGTGATATCCACTTTAAACTGAACGTTAAAGAGGCCGTTGGAGAATCCAAATAAACCAAGCCACTTTCAAAGGTCTTGCAACAAAATGCAGTATTGATTGAATTTTAGATTTTATCGCTGTAAAATTTATACAAATGGAGTAGATTTCAACTGAAAATAGTTGGAACGATCCTCTGGCTGTTCATTTTTTTCCCCTTAGTTTTTGGAAATGAAAAAAAAAAATTGTAGATGAATCGTTTGCCCGAAGATGAAAATAGAATTGAACAAATGTTATATGACTAAACTTTTTACAGTTACTAATTAAAAATGTCAAATTTAAAATCAATGAAATGCGCAGATAATATGCAATGATATGAATTAATTGTTTGATTGGAATGAAATATTGTTAGAGTAAGTTTTGTAGATTTTTGTTACATTGACGGGAACGTTTCGCATAACTATAAAATATTGTAGCAATGGCGATACCTAGAAGTGGACATTGCAATGGCTTTAAACAGCCAGCGAAGTAAGCGTTTGCCACCCGTAAGGCGAGGAACCATATACGATCTCTATCTGACGCTCTCAGGTAGACACTTCTTACCCCGTAACCAATGTTTAATTTTGGACCTGAGTTTTATCTCGCAACTTTGTTTTTTATTATTCCTGTTTCAATCGATAACATCAATCTCAATATTCATGCGCCTAACAAAAAGTTTCATTGACAATTTTTTATGACATAATTTATTACTATGATATTATCATTGTACCCTCTGAGATTGAATTTTTTTTAGATATATCAAAGCTTGCTAAAGAATGCTACCATAGATCCAGCACTTATGTTTATCTGAACATACAAATTTTTATAGATGATGTGTTATGAGATACTGAACAAAATTTTTTTCATCGTAAAAATGTGTGTACTAAATTGATGAACAGACATTTTCGAAAAGAAAAACTTTTTATTCGTAAAGAAGAGGAAAACCGAAATAGTGCACGTGAAAATTCATTATTTGTTACTTGTTGTCTATTCTGATGAATCAAATGTATCCGAAGATGTACCGATTGAGTTTGTCACAGTCAACGGGGGGAATATACACCTAGAACACCGAAATTCAAATCTCAATTATTAAGGTGATATTGATCTCTTTCATACTTTGAAAAATTTTCATTCCATTCTGTAAAGTATATTTTTCTCAGTAACCTCCCCCGTTTCCGAAGTGGTAAACTCGACTTCAATATCACCTTAAATAGGTTATTAACCTTAGACAGTCATCAGTGACCTTGATGTATTTTCAAAAGTAAATCTCAGTGGTTATATATTAAGATTCTACTTGAACAGACTATGTTGGAGTAACATTAGATGCATCATTTGAGGTCATGTGTACATTTTTGACAAAATAATTTTTTCCTGATTTCTGGATATGTCAATAAATTGGTTTCGGCATTTCACTCATTTTTTGTGTAAGAAACAATATAATAATTATCATTTTTTTCTTACACTTTTAAGAAATTTTAATTTCATAAAGACAGTCATTATTTTTTGTAAGTACACACAGCCAGTTTGAATATTATTGTTTAAAATCGTGGGGGTTTCCAATGACCCCACTGTGACTGTGACAGGATTAACAAAGTTTCAGAATACTTGAATATTTTTATAAATATAATAGACAGTTCAAAAGAATTAAACAATGAAGTTGAAGCTCTTTAAAGTTATCACAATTTCTCTAACATTTTTATAATAACGTATAGGAAACAACAACAAAATAAGTCTAAAATATTTCTATTCTTATAAATCCGCACATGTTTTTAAGAAGCCTTAAACATTCCAAGGAAACCAGTGCAGTATATCTCGAAAAAAACATTGTAACACTAAATCACTACGATTAAACAAATAATTCATAGGTTATATTTATAACAAATTGTTTTGCTATTTTCTAGGTGTATTATTTCCCCTTAAGTCCGTGACTGTGTATTTTGTCGTAATACATTTTCTTTTCGCGTACAATCACTTCGAGTCAATCCACGGCTTCATACCAATAAATAATCAATCATTAATATTCCCAGATAGCTAATTCACAAACCTGCTTCAACACCACGGTATTAACATTATTTTGTATCATTTGTCATTCAACCCATTTTATATACTTTTACATTGTGATGTTGATTTTAAATGCATTCACCCAATGTATATAAGGTGAGTTTTGTCACGAACAAAAATCAGATAAATAAACAAAACAGAAAATATCGAAGAAGCTATCTGGGAGTGTACAACAGGATTGTTACAGTATTTTAAGGAAATTGCTCAGACCACGTTTTACATTAAGGAACTCCATTTTCCATACAGAACCGCAGTAGTTCTCAATATTTTTAGCCGTATAAATCAATTCATTAATTTATCGATTAAATAGATCTCTGCTGGATAGATTTTGAAATAAAAATATTGAAAATGTTCGCAGTCTGATCGGAAATGATGTTTCAAATTTAACAAGGATCTGAGCAATTGCCTTAAAAATAATTAATATGCGTAGTTCTAAAAAAGAAACGTTAGATGGCGCCACGGTTTCATCCAGTCATTCAGCCTGTAGATGGCGCAGTGTGTAACAATCCTTGTGTAAAGCTGCAGAGAAATTTAAAAGAAATAATCCCAATTAGAGGTTTCATTTGAATCGTATGTTTTGTTCTATTCATTCATTGGTTCGTTTGACATCTAATGGTAGTCGGCGAGAAACTTGGAGACGGCGTTACAGGCAGCGACAACAGCAACTCGGTCTCACTCGATTCCTTCCATAAAACGCGGTGGCCTTTATGAGAGATACTTTCCTACCGCTGGTGAGTTAGCTTGCACATTACCTTACACTCGACAGTCAAATTGAGAATGACTATGACAATGATAGAATCAAGTCTACACGTCAATACGTGATGCAAGTCAAAGTTCAAAATTCTGAGTCTGAGATAAAGATTGTTATCTTTAATACTGCCGCTCTGGCAGATTGTCGGATCAAATGGATGATATAATGAATTGTGTTGCTGCCATGTATGCGCATAACAGTCAAGGTCTTTCCTCTCGTAATTAGATTTTCGTACTCTTTCTATGTCACTTTCACTTACTCTTCCATTGTGTTAACGTGAGATGCTCGCCTTATATACGTGCATGGCCAATTTAGATTTGTCATCAATGTCATTGGTTCGTTGCCATCTATTGTCATTTTCATAATAACGTTTTTCTAAACAAAAACAAATCTGATTAAACCTATAGCTGTTTGATTATCTTTCATATAGTAATTGCTTGTAAACAAAAGCTGTTTCTTGAGACTCGCTTAGTTAATCAAAATTCGCTGAATTTGGATTTTCAATATCGCTCAAACAGTCTTTTTAACAGCGCATAATTGCTATAGTTTTCAAAACGATGCACCAGTGTGATTTCTTTGGCATGGCGTTTTTACCTTTTGAATTATATCGTTCGTACAATTTTAACAGTCTGATAATCTCAATCAATATTTCTAGACGAACGACTGCTGGAATATGACATCGACAAGCTGGTGTTTGAGGCACGATCGCCTTATCAGAAAGTGCAGATCGTTCACTCAAAATCTCTGGGAAATATGTTGGTGCTCGATGAACTGCAGAGTAAGTATTGTTTCAATTGAAGTTCAGGACAATAATCAAATGAATGAAACTATAAACATGGACTGATTGCAGATATGTCAGAGGCAGATCTCATCTATACCGAAACGCTTATGCAACGTGGTAAAGAGTGTTATGAAGGGAAAGAAATTGTTATCTTGGGAGGAGGCGATGGAGGACTTCTCTGGGAATTGCTTAAGGAAAATCCTAAACACGTGACCATGCTTGAGGTGCATTATATTTTCACTTTTCAAAAATGCACTCAAATCCTTAGCTTATTTTCGAATAATACACAAAAATCTGACTCTTTTTATTGTAGATTGATGATATCGTGATCAAAGCTTGCAGCCAGTACATGAGAAGTGTTTGCGGAGATTGTTTAGATAAGAGGAAGTCCGACAATTATGAGGTAATTTCCGATCAGAGTACTGATGCAACGAGAGTCACTGAACCTTTGTTCGATACTTATTTGTCTACTGTTAAAATTATATAGTCAATTATATATGACCAACTATTTATAATTTTATACTTACCCTGATTGATATAGATTATCGTCGGTGATTGCGTTAAGACATTGACCCACATGATTGAGGAAGGCCGCCAATTCGATTACGTTTTCGGCGATCTCACTGACATTCCGATCAGCACATCATCTCACGACGACGCTTGGGACTTCATCAAGCTCATCTTGAACACGTCATTAAAAGTGCTCAAGCCCAATGGCAAATACATGACCCATGTAAGAAATCTTATTCTTATGTTATTAAATTTGAGATCTAAAACTCTTCAGAGTCCTTACACTCCGACGTGGATATTAATTTTGTTTTGATTTCAGGGCAATGGTGCTTCCTGTCCCGAATCTTTGAAGATGTTCGAAGAAGTGCTCGGACAACTGGCCTGTCCAGTTAAATTTGCAAAGGATTCTGCATTTGTACCATCTTTCTTTGAAGACTGGGTCTTCTACCAGGTTTCGTTTAAATGATGGATTAACAATGAGACGCTCGTTCTACCGTCAGCTTTAGCAAAACATTTTGTTTACTCTGTATTATGACCCGAGCTTCTTCTTAGTTTTAATGCGTAACACCCGACCAAATAGCTTTATCTTTAATGTCTTCGAGTCCATTCAACGCAGTGATACCTGTACATATAAGTCAAACAAAGTCATCATTGAGTATCCAAAGAACGTGAATCCTTTGCAGAGTAACTCTACTTTTTCAATAGTTTTTTTTTTTTTTTTTTTTGTTCGATAAATACACAACAGCAATGTAAAATCCTTTTTTTTATAATCCATGAGCTGATTGAAACGCTCAGAANGTATTTTGTTAACAAAAAAAAAAACATAAGCCAATGAGAATTTAAAAAGTGGAATTGAAAGACAAATTACGAATTGAAATATTCAGAATCAGTTTTTGAAGTTTGTTCAGGATTATCCTTTGCTAATTTGATAAGTTCCTCATCTAATTTTCAATATCAAGTGGCGTTGCAAAGTTTCGATTTTCCGCCACCTGTATATATTTGTTGGTTACAAATAGAGTGTAAGAATTGAGCTCCATCTGCTGGTCCAGCTTCACAGAGAAAGCAGATGGTGCCAGCCTCAAGAATTGTCTGTCAATAGTGATGTGATCAGCGGTTAATCCTTTCTGGTGTTAACCTTCTTTACGACCTTGTCTTAACAAGATCTTTTTATGATCTAAAAACAAATACAAATTTGCTTTACTAGTAGTTGGTGATACTACGCGCAAGGTGGCGCTGTGGGTTTTCCAATTGTACGACTTGTTTTACTTAAGAATAGATTAAAGGTAGTAAAATTTGCGCTAAGTAAAAACGAGCATTGAAATTATTTCAATGAAAAAATAATAATGATAATAACGTGACTGTGTATTGGCGAAACAAAAAAAATTGATAAAAAGAAACATGTAATTAATGACTGAAAACAATTTCCTTTTTCTGTTATTGGAAAGAGGAAAATGGCAAACTTTTACGATACAAAGTATCGTCACAGAATTTAAACTTGGTTCTCGTCGCGGATAAAAAAATTGTATTTAAATTTTTGAACGTTTAAACTTTGGAAAATTTTATAGTCGTTTTGGAACCACCAACTATGACCTATCGTTCTTGTATTCAATTCAATCCGAGTCTCCTATGTAAGAAAAACGTACCAAATACTACGAGATAGTTTTTTAAAAGACTTTCCAATGCGAATATTTATATGTTAAATACTTTAATTCCTTTGCTTGTACGTTCACCGATTTTCATCTGTTAAACTTTAAGAGCACACCTAAGATACAGTATCGACAATACCTCAAGTTTGTTAGATTCATTTGACATGATCATTTGAGGTACCAAAGAAACATTATCTTATGAACGATTCTACTGTAATTTAGTTGTAATGGTAATTGAACGAACCCAACAAATTAATTGAAACGTTTATTCTTATGTGTCGGGATTAAAAAATAAGATTAACATGAAGTACGAACATGTAGGATAAGAACGGGAATTGATGAGAGTAGGATCAATACAATCGTGTCTATTGAAAGAAGGAATAAAGAATATATTTCAAACTAATGATTCATTTATTTTCTTCATTTAGGTCTCAGTTTGTTTAGAGTCTAGGTTAAAATAGGTATACTCACAACTTTAAGTACATTCTTTATGATACAACACAGCTCATTACGTTAAACATCTTGTTGAATAAATTGTACAATTCAGCGATGAAAAACGTCAGACTTTTTACTTATAATTATTGTTTGTTTGTTAGTTTACTTTTCTTTTGTTTGTATGCAATTTGTTTAAAATAGGACTTAGAGAAAAAGCTTTTCTAAAAATATTTAAAAATTTTTAGCATTTGTACTTTAATCATCTTTTTGTATGTTTACTCTTATTCAATGTTTCTTATGAAAACACAGTTTCATCGTAGAAGCATAAGGCTGCTTCTGAAATACAGGCACTCCAAAAATAATTAATATCAAAGTGGATAATGAATCCAACACAACATACAGTTTTATATCGTCAAGAAAAAATTTTCTGTTCACAACGTAAGTCAAATCTCTTATTTTAATTCCGTTTGAAAAGATATTTTCAGATTCTGCGTCTACCTAAAATATTAATTCAAGCTCAAAATTAAATCTCGGATAAATATGTTTTACAAACTATTCTAAACATATAAATTTTAAAGACGCAGAATCAGTCTGGGATTGACTGGTCAGTTCTGTTTACGTTTCCAGGGGTAGTTGCGACTTGGCAATTTCACAAAAATGGTCCTGGTCCTGGACCGCGGGTTCGGTTTCAGTTTCAACCAAAATCTGTTTGAGCCACTGCTGAATCTGTTTGGGGTGCTCATTATTCATCGACAGGTCCTGTGAATTGTACTTTGGACTAAGAGCTTGAAGGCTCTTAAGAATGCAGTGTTCGTCGTCAAACAAATTTCTACTGTCGTTGCCGTCTAAGTCGTTTGAATCAAATGACTCGTCAGCCACGACCGACAAATTTATTGTACTATCTAGATCAGAGGTTTTTTGTTTCATAGGAGCTAGATCAAGCTTCAATGGCGTTTTCAAGCAGAGATCTCGTTTTTTCTGGGCCTCGATGTCCTCGTTTGGCAGAGACTTGTTAAAGTTGATATGGTCTTTGTGAGCTTCCTGATACTCAACTACTTTGTATGGCTCGGAATCGTTAACTGCTATGTTGTTTCCTTTAAGCTCGATGCTACCAAAGTTGAGAATTTGTTGTTCGATTTCCTGGGCAGAGTTCAAGTTCACGGTCAACATGGGAAGGGACGGCAGTACATCCAAGTCTGATTGTATAAGGGACAACTGCTGCCTGTGGATGGCTTCTACTTGTCTCATCAGTCGACGTTCTCGAGTCTTTAAAACGTCCTCGAGTTTCTTAAAACATTGCAGAATATCGCTTTGGATCTGAAAACAAATTCATGTTTTAGTTTCAACAACATTTTACACTATTAAAAAGGAAGACATTCTTTTTAATTCATGTTTATTTTCTCAGTCAAGTTTAAGATTGTTTTAGCGACTTGTAAAAAATATCAGAATTACACAAACTCCAAAGAATCGATTTTTTGTAACATTTTCCAAGTTTTCTGAACGTCTGGAAATGAAAATATTTAATTTACCAAAAGACGAAGAAATACGATATACAGATATTGATATACAACAGGACGTTTTTTGGCAAGTTTGAAATTACATATCTCAACTTATAGATCACGGAATGAACTTAAAATTCAAAACAAATTATGAAATTTTTGATAATTGAACATTATTTATACAAAAGTTTGTACAAAATAATTCACAATGTTTTATTAAGATATTATTTGGGTGATGCTTTATAAAGTTTTAAAAAATGAAACATAAAATATTTAAAGATGTGAAACTAACTGTTATCTTAAAAAGGTAATTTTGATGGTTTCACTAAAAGCATCCCAACATCCAGTCGAAGAGTATTTATATACGTAATAAAAGTTTGTCACCATTTTTGCGAACCATTCAATAATGCAATAAAAATTGTGCAAACTTTTTTCTCAAACGTGGGTGCGATAGTTGAGCAATCTGACTGTTCGTTTCTCTGTCTTGATTGTTGTTTACTCATTCAAAAACAATACTTGATTTGTTGACGTGTTTCTTTCAATATATCTTAAATATATCTTTCAATTTTGTAACTGATCAGTAAACAAATCTCAATGACAGTTGTTAAAAAATAATCACAATCTTTATTCGTCAATTCTGGCAAATTAATAGCGCGACCAGTTAACATCCTTCACACCCTATAAATTTTGTTAAAAATAAAAACAATCGATAGTCAATAAAATTCAATCAAACTGGGTTGACAGAGAAGATCTCAAAAGACTGGAGTCATTGTTTCCAAAAACAATCTGAAACACTGATGGAAAATCAGATGACTTATATGCTGGCAATAACAAAACAATAAACAAAAATCTGTCATGTAGAAAGTATCAACATAACCTTAAATCATCATAATACCTGCGCTGTGATTTCATCCAAATCCTTTCGTTTATCCGAGATGAGTTTGACTCGTTCAAATTTGTCCAAATTGACGTCGTGCTGAACATTGTTACCGATCATCATATTGAAATGGAACGTTTTTTTACTCCCAACGGCCTTCGCACCAACAATAACACTTTCCTTTGTCCCGTCAAATTCGAGGCAAAAACGTCAATAATCAAACATTGCACTGATGATTCTTCGCTCCCGCGCGATTTATCGAACTCAAAATTCGATTTTGAATGTTTTTGCTTAATTGTAAATTGTATAGATTCCAAAGTAAAAACGGTTTCTCAACGGTAGAAAAGTTACGGCGGTGAGCGAAGGATGCACTTGAATGTTGTCTCTTGTCGGGTTTCTGTGCAGTTCTGATGTCTGTTGCTATCTCACTCCAACTTCAGCGGAAACGATTTGACAGCTGTCTCCGTTTGGCTTGCATCTTATGAAGTGCAGACCAGCATCACCTGCCGCATTCAACCGTCGAATGAAAAGAATATCAATGTATGATATCTTGTGTTCATAATTCAAGTAAATCATTCGCTAACTTAAAAATATTACGAAACTTTTTATTTTATATCTCAAAATTATTAATTGACAGTTTTTAGTCTCTTAACTCTTATATTTTCTTATATTAATTTCTTTTAATTAATTAAAATCTCATTGCTAACAATAAACTTTTTGTTATCATTTTTTTTAATTGTTGATGTTTGAAATTGATTTTTTTTTCTAATTGATAGTAAAAAAATTAAATCTTATTGTTTATAGATTCCTAAAAAATTTTTATTAACAATCTATATTTACAAATGTAAAAAAACATTTAATTAAAATTAAGTAAAATTGATTCAAGTTGGTAACTTGTTTTTAATAAATAAATATTTTAATAAATATTTTTTAAAAATTTTAATTTACATGTCATAAAAGACAAAATACATCAAGCGATATCGAAATTTTAATCTTATTTTATTTTATTAAAATAGTTAACGTATGTCTGTAAACAAACTCATTTTTTTACATAAGTTGAATAAAAATCAAAAAATTGGTTCAAAGATTACAAACAAGCATATTTGAAGTACGTAGCGGGAAAAGTGGACCCCCCACTTAATTCGGATGGATGCGCAGCTTGGCGTGTGCGGAGGTGCGCGTTGTCTCGTCTCGTGTGACGTATACAAAGTGACGAGACGACTAGGCATTGCTGTGGAACATGGCGACGGGTGCGGAGCCTGGCGAATATTCCTCACCAGTGAAAAGGCGGAAGGTTGAGTTGCAAGCCGAGAGCAAATCTCCAGCTTCGGAGCTCGATTTTCGGATCGGCAACATTACCGAACGTTCGCCCGCACACGATTTTGAAGGTATGAGTGTCAAAATCTGCTCTAATTATCGCTGAAATAACGCACGCGAATTCAAAATGGCGGCGCTTGGCTTGCCGAACGGCGTTGGGGCCGTTGCAACGAGAGCGTCGTGGGCGGCTCTGCCATCGCCGCCATGACACTTTTCCTAAATGCGTCGTTACATTAAACCCATGATTTTCATGATAAACCGGCCCATTTTTCACACGAAATCAACGTGGTTCGGTGCATTTTTTTCATTGCTACTAATTTTCGTCGTCAATTCTCCATATTTTCGACAAATTTAGTCGGCTTTTTTCGGCGGGAAGAATACGCGGGAATCGCTTCGAGGGTCATCGACTGACAGCCCGACACCCCAATTCTCGCACAGATGGCACAAGTCGCAGCAAACAAATCGATCCGATTGACATTTCGACAATTTTAAGCGGGAAACCCGCCGGTCCGAGCCTCCTCAGGTTTTTTTGTCACAGAGATGAGTCCGTGTTACTAGGTCGGCACCTTTTTCACGGTACACCCACATTACCGACATTTTTGGGTTAAGTCTCCGACGAATCACGATTTTGACACAAACTTAACCTTGCTGTCAGCTGATTTGAAGAGAAACAATTATTCATTTGGAAAATTCGTAGCATGATTTGAAATTAAATTTTTTTTATAGTTCATTTAGAACAGAAATTGTGATTGTTGAAAAAAAATTTTTTTTGAGTTCATTCAAATTTGATTGTCTTGTTTTTGCAGAAGTCGTAAGTGCAGACAGTGGTTTTGTTGAGATGAGCGATGGTTTGAAGTCGCGATCAAGTTCCATTGAAAATACAAATTCATCAAATACACCCACACGAACGGACTCAACGAGCGACGACACCGGATGCTTGTGAGTTTTAAAAATAAATTATCAGATCGCATTGAACAAATGAACTTTGAGAACGAAATTCAGAATAATTTTTTCATTCTTGAAGGTTGGACACGGCAGACGAAAAAGACGAAGTCTCGTCGACTGTCTCCAATTTGTCTGATCTGTCAGGGCTGTCAGAGTTGTCTGGCAAAGACGAGGTCAATCATCGAAGGAGTGCTTCCACTTGGATTCAAAAACAAATTTTGACTGGAATTGATCCTCGTGATCTCCACAACATAATCATGGATTCAAATCAAATTCCACAAGGAGTCGACGAGTACACATTGTGGAAGGTTGGTACCATTTCCAATCATAACAAAAGTAAACACCGAAACAATAAACACAAAGCACGTTGTATTAATTTTTAAAGTTCAAAGTTCAAAGCATGACTTATCCAGAATTGCAAAAAATAGAAGATAATAAAGAAAATAAAACAGTTTGAAAGATGATAAATTGATTGTAAACTTGTTGAAACAAACTGAGAGGAATTCGTTTGATTAAGTTGATGATTTTTATTTACAGATTATCATGGAGATGATGAACGAGCCGCCTAGAAGGCACAAGCTCAAGCACATCAATACTCTTTCAGATGTGGCTCGGTTGATACGCGAAAGCAAGAACATCATTGTTTTGTCTGGAGCTGGTATAAGTGTCAGCTGTGGCATCCCTGATTTCAGGAGCAGGGACGGCATTTATAGGCGACTGGCTCAAGATTTTCCAGACCTACCTGATCCACAGGTAACGTTCAATTCCAATTTTTGAAAAATTTTGAACATAAATTAATGGTTTCTTATATTTTGTTCTGACATTTTCCAGGCTATGTTTGACATTGGTTACTTTGCACAAGATCCTCGACCCTTCTTCAAATTTGCAAGAGAAATTTATCCAGGCCAGTTTCGACCAAGTCCTTGTCACAGGTTTATCAAGGCGTTAGAAAAACAGAAGAAGCTTCTCCGCAACTATTCTCAAAACATAGACACGCTAGAACAAGTTGCTGGGATAGAGAACGTTATTGAATGCCACGGTAATTTTCTATTGATATATTAAAGTATTCCATTAAAGGGTTTTGTTTAAATTCGCATAATAGCAACAAAATAGTGACAAAATAATTTGAAAATGTATATTTCTAGGTTCCTTTGCGACTGCTACCTGCACGAGATGTAAACACCAAGTGAAAGCCGATGATATCAGAGAAAACATTTTCGCACAACGAATTCCTCTTTGTCCCAAGTGTAGTGTTGACTCTCCACTTGCAAATGGGTTCAATCCAGATGAACATTACAAAGGTAAGTTATGATGCACAATGAACAAGAATGAGAGACAAGAAAACAAACAACAAATTTAATCAAATCATTTGAGCTTGATATTACGTTTTTAATTACAAGACTTAAGCAAATGCAGTCTGTTGCATCAAGTCTATTGTCTACTGTGATTGTAAAAAAATGTGTGTGCTTGGTGTTATATATGTTTGTGATTTGGTTTTTCAGATTTAGTATCTCATGGTATTATGAAACCAGACATAGTATTTTTCGGCGAGGGCCTCCCGAACGCGTTTCATGAAGCGATGGGCAAAGACAAAGATGACTGCGATCTTTTGATTGTGATTGGCTCATCGCTCAAGGTGCGTCCGGTTGCTCTTATCCCCTCATCCCTTCCACCCAGCGTTCCGCAGATTCTCATCAACCGCGAGTCACTGCCACACCTCAAATTTGACGTCGAACTTTTAGGGGACGGCGATGTAATCATCAATCAGCTCTGCCACATGTAAGCTACATTAGTTTTTTTGTTTTCTTTTTCAAAACCAAATTAAAACGTACAACTTGGACAGTTTATCTACTCTGTTTCTCATTCAAGTATCACATTTTTTTTTCTTACAATTCTAATACCGTTTCGATTTAATTTTAATTAGGTTAGAAGATGAGGAGTTCAAAGAAGTGATCTGCTCATCAGAAATGCTCACCCAGGCAAAATCACTTCTTCCCCCTCAAATCTCACAGGATGACACTTGGGAGCAAAGTCAGGAATCTAACAATGTTTCGGACACACTTGATAGTGTAGATATGAGCGCTCTCTCGACGCAGAAACCTGAAACTAATATTCAAGACCGTATACAGTGCGAATCTGAAACTTCGAGTGTGTCGCCTCTTCACACAAATAATCACACAGAGACGACGAATGATTTTGGTACCATGAATGAGAGCCCCAAGCGACGACTGAGTGATTGCAGTATCGAAAGCAGTCCGAAAAGAAGAAACTACGGGAGCAGCGCAGACGAGAAGAGTTCGGATGAGTGTCACGTAGTTCCCAAATTGGATGACAACATCCCAGCTAGTGTCAACGAGTTGTCGTTTGATAACAGCGAGACGGAGAAACGCATCAACGGCAACGAAGTACAACAGGGTCAAAAAGTCGAGGAAACCCGGCCTATGGAGAGAAATTGTTGGCAACTCAAAAGAGGAAGTCTCTCGGCTAGGTTACCTGGTAAACATTTTGTGCAATTATTTGAACTAATTTTGTTTTCTTCTTTGAGTTATAAACTCAACTGTTTGTTTTTATTTACAGAAAATTCGTATTACGAGTTCCAGCCCGGAAAGTATATTTTCCCCGGTGCAGAGTTTTATATGAACGAAGAAGATTACGAGGAGCGTAGTTCTGAATCTGATGAAACTCCTACTTCCACGGAAGAGGAGGACGACAGCTCTTCCGAAGAGGAGCACTGTAAGTTTCTTAGGCATAACGATATCTTAAGTCTCGCGAAGGATGTCGGGAGAGGACAAATCCGATTTGATTTGTTTCTAGGCGCGGACGACGACTTGTCCGAAGTCGCTGATGGCGACCAGGATGGTGCCGACTGGACGAATGTCGTCAACGTGGATGAAATACCGCGCTAAGTAAACGTTACTCGGACGATATTCAAACACAAACGGGAGCGCCGCCTGTCGACCTGCGCTGCATCTGCACGAGAGCCTCTCCTCGGGTTCACCGATCAAAGCATGTGCCATAGATTTCGAATACTAATTCGTTACTCTTCTCTTGTTAAACGTAACTTCCCCAATTTTTTCGAATATTTTATAATAACGACAAAGTTGGCTTCTTCCAGTTTTCATTCTACAGTTGTTTCAATGTTGTTCGTCTGTTTTGTTATTTCAGTTTTTTAAAAAAGAACACGAAGGCAAAATATTCAAAGAGCAAATGGAAAAAAATGTTTTTTCGAATTTTAAGTTCGAATCTTATTTATAAACTTTGTCTTATATACAACTTTTAAATAACAACTAATCTGTTGACATATTTGAATCTTTTTTATACTAAGATTTAAAAAAAAAAAACTTCTGATCTAGTCGATCTGTCTCTCACTGTGAGATTTCGTAACTTTATCTTTTTCATAAGCTTTTTACGTTTACAAAAGCTCATAAGCTCTTTACAATTGAAAGAAATTCATATAAAAAATGAATAGCTAATTTCTTCTCAATCGATCTCTGCAGTCAATGGTTTTCTTAAAATAAAGTTGATTGAAAAAAGGAAATTCTTCAAAAAGAATTAATTTTTCTAATCGTCTATTCATTAAGTGAATTCAACGCTGACCAAGTCGCGTAATTAAACATTGTTTCTTCTTCTGTGTCTTTGTTCTTGATTTAGATCGTCTAATATCATTTTGACAGCTTGGACATGATGATCTTTGAACTGATAAACCAGAAGGTACTGCAATCAAAAATTGAATCCAACTGAGAAACCGTATCCAGCGGATGAAATCTCAATTTTTTCATAGAAAACAGAAAATAATGAAATGATGTGATCACTAAATATTTGAAACGACTCAGAGAATGATTTTTCAGAAAGACATTTTTTCTTTCTTTTCCGTAAATAATTTTAATGGTGAATAAATAATCTAAGCAGACAAACTGCATTGAAACGAAATTCAGGAGAGCATTTATGTAGAAAGAACTTCGAAATCTATAGTATCATCATGTACATAAATTACTGCGCACGCAAATTTTGATTTCTGTTCAGCGATTGTTACGTGCGCACAAATAGCGTGGCGCAGTAAACTTTCTTTATCGATGTTAAAAGTAAATTATACATAAATAATATAAATATCATACATTATATTGTAAATAACCGTAATTTAGCGATAACATTCGTTCATTTAATCTCTCACATTTGATTAGAACGGGCAGTTTAATTCTATTGCAATATGCACTTTTGCAGCAACGATGCTTAGGATCGTTTACACTGTGTTCCAATTTTCGAGGGGATCTAACCTGCTTGCTAACAAGTCCCATTCAAACAAAGAAAAACGTTTTATTTTTATTGTAACAAAATTAATTTATTATTAAAATGGATTGTTGCACTGGAAACAGTTGGATCCCAAAAAATTATAGTCGGCACATTGATTACACGATCGATTCATTGTTACTTGATCGTCTGATC
This sequence comes from Trissolcus basalis, assembly GCA_025266255.1. NCBI lineage: Eukaryota > Metazoa > Arthropoda > Insecta > Hymenoptera > Scelionidae > Trissolcus > Trissolcus basalis. The sequence goes on along the minus strand of JAAMPD010000598.1, from coordinate 93,496 downwards.
AATCGTTCGATCATTGTACAAAGTATTATTTTAGTCACAAAACTAATTCGCGTTAATTGATTTTTGTAATTGAGTCGAAAGCAGATCGTAATGGCAACACAATCATATTGTAACTACTCTAAGTACTTAATCGCAAACAATCCCTAAGCGAACCCTTATGCTCTTACCTTGGTAAAAAATTGGAATACAGTTGAAGCTTCTAATATTCCGTGTGTGATAGAGAGATAGAGTGAGAATGAGAGTGTGCAAGATTTGAGTGAATCAAATCGTGATATTTGTACTCAGGAGCGAGGACAAACGAAATGAAACAAAATCAAACTGGCCAGTGACAAGAGCGCCGATTTCAGTATTCAATATGGGAAAAATCATTTGTTGTGTATTTAAGTTAGCGTGCAGATTTGAAAGTTACGAAAAAAAAAACAGAAAACACGAATACCAAAAAGAGATCGGAGTGTTTTACAGTGACCATTTTCCTGGCTTTGTTTGAGAATCTTCACTTTGTTTCATTGGAGCACGGGCGAATGTACAAAGCAATGTCGATTGACTTCGCCATTGCACGTTATTTTTATACGGAGGGATTTAGTAGCTTAGGAAAGCACGAGTTTAAGATGCAATTAAATACGATTGAGCAGAACTGATGTCTGATTGATAAAATTTCGAACAACGTATTTAGCAATATTAGAAACCAACTCATTTTTTTATATAAATTTATACGTGCTCGCAATTTTGTAAATCATACGAACTGCAGTTCTGCTCAATTTAGGTAACAAATATCAAGGTTGTGTGCAAGTATATATATAAATATATGTACGTACAATTGATGGTGTGTGATTTGTATGTATGTATATTTATAAATAACTGATTTAATATAAAAAAAGTGAAAATCACAAATGTCTCGTTGCGAGAAATATTAGCTTTGTACAAAACAGCGTATTACGTATTGTTCATCTACATTCTTCCCAACATTTTCTATCATTATTTATTGCGTCATTATTATCTAGCAGATTTCTTATATTCGATTCGAGAACCTTAAGTTCTATATTTAAGTAAAGAAAATAGCCGTTCGATGTATCAAGAATCGAAGGTGTTCCTGCGTTGCTTTTGCGATCGCGAGTTTTATTTCGATCGACTTGTCAAGCGAATAGTTGAGCGAACAAGCCCACAGATGAAATATATATGTTATTATATATCATTATATAAATAATTATTAATTACAAAAGAATCACATAGGTAGGACTTAGAGGTTGGCTGAAATATGACAATCACGCAAACTTCTGTCAATCATACAACAAATCGTAACGAGGTTTGGCTTTTGATTGCAATTGATCGAACGCGCCATGTTTATGTAAATAATTTATTATTTTAATTATAAAAGAGTACTGGTGCAGACAAGTTTCTTCGAGCAAAGAATTTTTTTTATCATTTGTTATTTAATATTAATGATGTTACCGAAGTGTTTCCTTTTCTGTTTCTTTCTCCTTCTCTCTATTTTTCTCTAATATGAAGTCGTTATTAGCCAATTCTGTTTCAATATACCAACAGACGAGCTACTATTCTACGAATTAAAAATTTTTTATATATCAAACTTTATGATTTTGACTTTTTATTTCTAACTTTTTACAACACGCATTTTTCTCCTCATAAGGTTTTAACGTTGAGTTTTCATAGATCTATTTCTTTAGATTATTTATTTTATTTATTTATTTCATAACCATGCGTTAAACCAAATTGTACCTATATAAAAATAAGCGTTAACTTAAATGATAATTGAAAAAAAAAACAACTTTTATAAAATTGGAGCACAAAACTCACTTGTAAGTATTTGTTTGAATGTGACGTGAACTATTGATAGTGCAAGGAGAGATTTTATAAAAAAAAACCTTTCTCATCCTGGTGAGAAAAAATGTTAATCAAATCATGATATCTCAGTTGGGTGTGCAGTTTTGTTAACGTTGATGATTATTAAGTGCAAGTTCAAAGTTTATTCGATTTTTTCCACCAGGTTCTGCTCAACTCCTAATGCCATCCTGCTGTAAAAATAAATATACTTATAAATTGTTTGAGATGAGAGGATCATTAATTAAACAGTTTTAGGCCCGGTAAGACACTGATAATCCTTATATTTAATACTTGAAAATACTTGAGATAGAGCTAAGAAGTCGTGTTTCTAGAAAAACCGATCGCGAAGGACCTGTAAATATATTTTCTAAAGCAATAAAAATGAAATTAAACCAAAACAATTTTCATTTTTCAGCTAATCGTTAGTTTCTTGAATTTGTTTATTCAGCTAAGTAACACATTTTATTTGAAGTTAACTGTTGAATTCTTATGATTCTATAATCAATTTCGTACATTTTTGCACGTCTTTTTGAAATGTCTCAATTTTTATTCTGATTTTCGAAATTAAATACACCGTATGATTTTTCACATGTTACGTCAAAGAGTGTTCAAAACATCACATCAAATCTCTATTTACATAATTTTAGAAAGTGAACTTATAAATTTGAAAATCCCTTTTTTCCATTCTAACAAAAAAAATACGACTTTATTTTTCTACGTAAGCAACTTTCCTTTTTTTCTATCTCTAATTTAATATATAAAAAAGTAGGAACTCATCCGATCTCATTGTCGTCGGTGCAGAGAGAAAAAAGAAAAACAATTTTTTTATCGCGGCGTATTTTATGTCATTAGGATGAGTTTGATTTTGGTCGGGGATGGAAAAAAACCTGGGGTGTATAAAATAAAAGTTGAATTTTCTATTTGCAGCGTCGACGCAAGTCTGGTCAGCGCGACAAGTTGGCTGACCGATGATGTGTCTCCACATCATTCGAGATTCTTCGGCTCGGTTCGGTTCGATTGAACGAAATCACGAAGTGCTCGCGATTCAAAAATTTACTTTAAAAAATAAATCTCATTTTCTAAAACTTGTTCTAGACATTATAATGATCATTGAAACATTCAAAATGACTTTTCGTATAAACAAAAACATAATATAATATTTAATTCGTAATTAGATTGTTTGTCATCGTTGGCACTCAAATATTATTCTTAAAAATAGGCTGAGTTTTCAAAAGTTTGTATATTTCAAGTAAATTGTCACAAATCACGAGGAAAAAGAAATGATAAACGGGGTGAAAAAATATTTGAATTCAACAATAAATTTGATAACAATGACCTTCACCCGCACAGATGGCGTTGTAGTCAACTGTCAAAAATTACAAGGCGATTAAAAATTGCAAAAATGATTGACAATGATTAGCATAAACTAGAAATAAGAAACTGATAAAAATGAAAAACGAGTTGGAACAATTTGGGAACCCCTTGACCGATAGAATAATGAGTAAAGAAAAAGGGATCCGAGAGGTGTTTTGGGTGACGGGAGGCCACTCACCGTGGCAGCAACGCGCGGATCATAAAAGCGGCGCGCGCGCTTGCTTGATTCAGAAACTTGTTACGCCCCTGCCGGCACACGTCGCATCCTCACCGCCTAGACAACAAATTCGCTTCAGTCGCTGTGCCTATATCCCGGAAACATGTGCGGTGAGTATTGACGTGCAGCGCGGAATTTGACAGCTGTCAGTTTGCGAATTCGTGTGACGACCGTTCAGCGCCGGTTGAATATTTAAACAAGCACGGAGAATTTTATCGACGTGCCGCGCGCCGTTTTGCTTTCACCCAAATCCACTTTCTCAGGTCAAAATGCGATCTCGATTCGGACGTCTCTTTTCAATCCGACCTTTTGTTTTCGTTTACCTTCAAAAGTGTTGTTATTTGTGACCAAATTGCAAACGTTTCCATGCAAACAATTCAACGATTATTATTATTTTCCATTACGTTTGAGCTTACGTGAAATATTATTGTTGAACTGTGGATGCACGCTTTTCATTATAAAAACTATTTAAAAACACTGATAATGGTGATGGAAATGTTGCTAATGAAATTTGGAGCAAGTTTCAGTCTAATTGGTCGTAATGAACAGTCTCACGTATGTTCCATAATAACAGTGTACAAATGAAAAATGCCATATGAAATTTCATTTAGTGGCATAAATGTTTTCAGTTCAAGCAGATCCATAATTAAACAAATTCACATTTTATACTTCTGTTATATCTTATTCGATCATTCATTTCGAATATTTTTATTTAATTGAACACTGATAAGTTAAAAATGATATTATAAGTGACAACTTTGAACATATATTTTGACAACTTTAAACTAATTGTTTTTAATGGAACCATCTGTAAATTATATAACGTCGAATTTTTTTTTAATTTGACCTCTTTTTAATTGATTGCTAAAATTTGCTAAACAATAAATAAAATATATACTTACTATTTTGTCCTGACAAATCTCATCCAAAGATACATTATAAATTTCAAAAATTTAGTTTTTCATTTTTTTATCTTATCCTTTGTATTTGTAGCTTTTTTGTATATTCTGAATAGTATAGAAATATTATCCCCATGTGACATTTTGTCATGTTCGAGTAAATCCCCTCCTATAATGCATTGCGTAATTCATGAAACGGTCCCAATAAATAAAAAATGATTCTATGTATCTGTTATAAAAAATTTAGTTTCTAATAAGATTATAGCAGTTTCTAAAATTGATATTTATATAATGTTAATTTAGCTTCCAATAAGTAATTTATAACACCAGAATTCGAATTTATAAAGAAATAAAAAATATTTTGTGAACGATCAGTCGAAAAGAAAGGTGATGAAATGTAATTTGAAAATATTACGGGGGTTTTATTCTAGCTTTTGGTAAAGAACCAGTTATGTATCTAAATTCATGACTTTACCATCTGAGTAAAAATATAACTTTCCATATTAAATATCACGATACCGAGATTCTGCATGTAGTTTCAAAACGAAACATATGCCGGTGAAACTACGATCGATTTTTGCACACTTTTGAATTCATTGATGTCGATTCAAAATTTATCATTTTGAATTTGTCTTTTTCAACTTATCGAGAAACATTGTTTGTTTATCAAACTTTCCATATAAAACAGAGTTCTTTTTCCAAGATTAAAATCTATTGTTCTAATTAATTTGATTTAATTCTAATCGCTAATAATCGTATACATTCTATTATCAGTAGTTGTTGTTATTATCAAAGAACGTAGAAGTTTATCTCTTCCCGGAAGTTAAACCTGAAATTACAACGGATTTCGATATTTTTTGTTTCTCGATCTAACGATAGTGATCAATTACAATTGATAAAAGTGTGATTAACTCGGCTCCGATATTCTGAATTGAAGTTTGTACTTCCGCGTTTGATTGAACGATTAATGACGCTGATATTTTTTTGCAAGAAAAGTGCCTGGGCTGAAGTACCACGATTGAAACAAATGCCTTTTAGTGAAAAGAAATTGTGAAAGGTATTGCGTAAGTTCAAAAGCCCCGCCTTTGAACTTACCTTTTGAACTGGACAGAAAGTAAAAAAAAAAAAAACATCCTAGTAATATGAAGAATTTTTTTATGCTAAATGAATAGTGTAATAGAGACCTGTATTAACGAAACCGAATGTTAAAGATTGTTGGCGTTCCAGGCTGATGAAATTCTGACATTTGGTTTCTTATAAATTCAATATAATTCAATATAAGTGAAAGTTCGACAACTGGGCGAGAGTGCGCGTAGGCGCGGCTGACTTTTAACTTGGGATCGTCGATTTGAATTTTCTGATCTCTTTTTCTCTCTCCAAAATCAAAGAAAAGACAAAAAACAAACAAACAAACAAAAACAATTCACTAAAAGTCCGCTCATAAATTCTTTATCTCTCATTAACATGAACCATTTTTTACAATTTCTATTCGATGATGAACATTTTGTAATTTTATCGATAAAACGATGAAAAAAGTAAAAACAAATTTTGAATTGTTAATATTATTTTATTAATTTGTTTAAATGATTGAACATTTTTGATTATAGAATGTTTGAAACTAATTTGCAAATTTTATTCGCAGGAATTTTTGCATACTTGAATTTTTTGACCCCGAAGAGTCGGAAGGAAATTTTGGAATTGCTTGTTGGAGGTCTGAAACGATTGGAATACCGAGGATATGACTCTGCAGGTACTAAAATTAGCATAAATCCTGTCCTGACGAAAACAAAACCGAACTCTCAAAATATCAAAACATGGCGATAAATAAACACCTCAATTATCCTGTTCTACTGATAACATTTTTGTGTCCACCTTTGAATGTCTCTTAAGAAATCTGATCCTGCTAAATGTTTCGTTTTGTAACATTCAGACATATTTTTGTAGAGAACAAAAAAGTAAATCCTGAACCCAGCATTCAAACAAGATATTTGCATTCGAAATCTCATCCGATTTAAACATTTTTTTCCAGGCGTTGCACTCGACTCTATTGATAGGAGGGATATCTCCGTAATCAAAACGCAAGGAAAAGTCAAGGCCCTGGAGGACGAAATTTTTCAACGTAAAAATGAGCATTTTACATGATAGTATAATGAAATTAATTAATCCTGATGAAATAAACAATTGTTCATATATGATTTGCAGAGCTGAACGAATCATTTAACGAAAAAACTGACAGCCATGTAGGGATTGCTCACACAAGATGGGCCACTCACGGTCAACCATCTGCACTGAACGCTCATCCTCAACGATCCGACAATCATCACAGTTTTGTTGTTGTGCACAACGGTACATGAAATATCGAATAATTATTCAGAACACAGAATATGTGGCATGATATTTTAATTTGTTTGATAATAATAATGTTGATGCGCATTTTATCAAACTGATGAATTCATTTCTCAAAGATAAGATTGAACTTTAATAATCAGAATATAACATTTCATTATCAGGAATCATCACTAATTACAAGGAAGTCAAGACACTGCTCGAACAGAGAGGATATGTTTTGAAAGTGAAACTGACACGGAAGTCATTGCTAAGTTGATACATCACTTGTGGACCCAGCACCCCACCGACTCATTCCGCGAACTTGTCGAGCAAGTCGTTCAACAACTTGTAAGCACAAAACAAATCCTCATTGATTAGTCTTGGATGAAGTTTTTTGTATTGTTGACAGTAATACTGCACCATTCATTGGAAAAGTGTAATCAGTTAGGTCATTAGAGGGGATCAAGTTTCAAATTTATTTCAATAGATTGTAATCAACATTCTTATTCGAATAATTAATAATAGTGTAACTATTGATTACTAACTTATGTATATATATATTGAGAACTAACTAATGATTTCAGGAAGGAGCTTTTGCACTTGTTTTCAAGAGCAAACATTTCCCATACGAGTGCGTTGCCACCAGAAGGGGTTCGCCATTATTGGTTGGTATCAAGACCAAGCGTAGACTCGCAACTGATCACATTCCCATTCTTTATGGCAAAGGTAATTAACAACTGACCACGAAATAATGAGACCGAATAAAACCAAACAATTTGACCGAGTAGATTTTAATATTTTGTTCAAAGGTGAATGTTTAAATTTGTTTTCCCGATATTTCTTTGTTTTGATGTGTATCTTTGTGTTGAAACAAGTTGTGATATTATTTTAATTTTGGTCGACTGTATAAAAATTGATAATCGCTAAAAATTGTTAACCGTCGATGTGATTAATTTTATTTGGTAGTTGATTTTTGTGTTATTGGGACAAAATTCACTTGGTCGGATGATAATAACGATAAGGTAAAAATAATGATTCCAAAATTATTGAAAGAAACATGAATTTCTATACATTGTTTTGCAATTAAAACTTTGCTGTTAATTTCAATGGAATTGATTTGAGATTTGACATAATTTCAGACTTATTTCATGTTATAAAAAAACTTGAATTACCTTTCTCTAACATCATTCTAAATGAACGTAACTTGCATGCGCTACTGATAAATCAAATACGAATCTGGTTTAAGATTATACGAGTTTCTCAAATTTTTTATCACTCTATTTTCAAACAATAATAATAATTAAAGTATCACTTTCATGACAAATTATTCTTACTGACATTTATGCATCGATGAATGAAATCATTTTAACATAATTTTTTTCAGAAAATGGAAGCAATTGTATCATTGCAAAAAATCTTTCAATTTCTATGTTTAACAATTAAAATTCTCAATTATTAACAATAATCACTCTGTAAATGTTTTTTGCATGATTTCCTTCTGGTGCTTGGTCCGATTTTAACCCGTGTAGACGATCAACTCAAATGCAAAGGTACAAAGTGATTAAAACATTATCTCCTTATAACAAAAAAAAATGTATTTTCTTCTTACATTGTTCCATAATTTCACTTGCCTTATTCTTTTGCTTGAACGTCACCGTTTTATGTCTGTCCCAACAACTGTCAATGAACCAAAACATTGATTCTTCTGTTTTGTGAACAAAATAGAACAAAAAAGTTTCATGTTGCATATTTGAGCACGAATCATCCGAATCCGTCTTGTCTTATTTTTAAGAACCAACTGCTTGCAATTGTTGAATGAAATTAAGTGTTCAAGGTCAGCCATTAGTTTTATGAATGTGCAATGCTATTCATTCTGTGTCATGTTTATGCTAAATAATGATGTTTTTTTTTCTACGTCTCTCTCTTCATCTTCTATGGTCTCAGCCTGTGTGGAAAGAAAAAAATCTGCAGGACAAGGTACCGTGTTACTCAATGTGTTTTTTATATGCTTCGCTAAATGTCTGTTTTTGTCCGACATCTCAATCAGCCCATAACAAGCGTGGTAAAGGGACAGATCTACTAATATCAAAGGTATCACAATTTGGTACCATTGAAATCTGCAAAACATTGCGAAATCCAAATGCAAATTTTACGATTGCGCACAGTTTGCAGGTCTCAATACGTTTTTTTAATTTAATCGTTTGTTTGCACTACTGACAATCCAGTTGTGTTAATAATTATTTTCACGTTTTTATTGTGTCTTTGTATGAGTGTTTTTTGTTAGTTCGTCGTTTTCATTGACAAAAATGTATGATTGAGTAGTGAATGGGTTTATCACTGTGTTCTATATTTTAAGTTGATATTAATTGTTTGCATGAATCACTGTTGTTTGTTTGATTTTTTATCGAATCATAATGTCAAACAATATATTGGCAATGGTCATTCTCACGTCAAATATTGTCATAATCAATATAGTTATCTCTGAGTAATAAAAAACAGAGCTCATTATTGAATATTGAAGTGAGCTGAATAAATAATTGGATAGTTAAAAAAGACAGAAATAATCTAAAAATTATAAAATAATTTTAATTTGTTTGCAGAACATCGTCCTTATGCTCGCAATGGGGAATTCCAGTCCATGCCAAGAAGCGACAGTACATCTGAGTTCCAACCGCTTGAAGATAAAGAGGTGGAATATTTCTTCGCATCTGATGCGAGTGCTGTGATTGAACACACCAACCGTGTAATTTTTCTGGAGGTAAATGTTTTTCTCTAAATAAATTTAAAATAAATGCTTGCAAATGTGAGTTAGTTTTTTTAAATTAAATTATATAAATTCTAGGATGACGATGTTGCTGCTGTCAAAGAAGGTGCTCTGAGTATTCATCGCTTGAAAAAGACCATGGAAGATGTTCATGCTCGTGAGATCACGACTCTGAAAATGGAAATCCAACAGATTATGAAAGGAAATTATGAATACTTCATGCAGAAGGAAATTTTCGAACAGCCCGAGTCCGTGGTAAACACCATGAGAGGACGTCTTAACTTCCAGGATAATTCAGTTACTTTGGGCGGAATTAAGGTGAAAATATATACTAAATCTTCTGTCTCTCTCTCTCTGTTAAAGTTCAAAACTTTTCATAATTTATGAAAATACTAACTAACGTTATTATTTTGTTATAGGATTATATTCCTGAGATTAAAAGGTGTAGAAGATTGATGCTCATTGGTTGCGGCACCAGTTATCATTCGGCTGTGGCTACGAGACAACTTTTAGAAGAATTGACTGAACTTCCAGTTATGGTTGAACTGGCTTCTGACTTTTTAGACAGAAACACTCCTGTCTTCAGGGACGATGTTTGTTTCTTTATCTCACAATCAGGTAAAAATAGATATAAATAAATTGATAGATTAAACTATTGATTTTTTTCAATTGTGAACAGCATTTCAAATTCAGCAAATGCAACTGAAAAAGTATTTTGCATTTGTATTGAACTCTGTCCAACAAATTTATGAATAGTTAATTGAAACATATCACTTGCACGATATTCACTTGCGTCTAATCCTGTGCTATTGAATTCCACAGGCGAAACTGCTGATACTTTGATGGCATTGAGATACTGCAAAGGTCGCGGCGCTTTGATCGTGGGAATCACAAACACGGTGGGCAGCAGCATCTGCCGTGAATCTCATTGCGGTGTGCACATTAACGCTGGTCCAGAAATCGGCGTCGCCAGCACCAAAGCTTATACGTCTCAGTTCATTTCCCTCGTTATGTTTGCTTTAGTGATGAGTGAGGACAGGATCTCTTTGAGATCTCGCCGTTTGGAGGTACTTATTTATAATGAACACAAAAATAAGAAGAAAAATTTTGCTTTTAATGTTGTAATATTCATGGATATTGAAACTCTTATTTTTTTATTCGTTTCAGATCATTGAAGGATTGAAGAATTTGGACAAGCAAATTAAGCAAGTTTTAAAATTGGATGACAAAGTCAAGGAATTGGCCGAATCTTTGTATCAGCACAAATCACTACTTATTATGGGAAGGGGATACAATTTCGCAACATGCATGGAAGGGGCATTGGTAGGATATTAGTATTCATTAAAAATGAAATTGTTCGATTTAGTATGAATTTGAATTGATAATTTATGTTATTTTGTAGAAAGTGAAAGAGTTGACCTACATGCACAGCGAGGGAATTATGGCTGGAGAATTGAAACATGGACCTTTGGCTTTGGTTGACGATTCCATGCCAGTGATAATGATTGTGATGAGAGATCCAGTTTACATAGTATGTATTCGAAAAATAATTTCACTTTTCATCAACTGTTTAATTGACATGATTTTGATCGATAAATTTGAATTTTTATTTTAGAAATGTATGAATGCACTGCAACAAGTGACTGCTCGTGACGGTAAACCCATTGTGATCTGCGAGGAAGGTGATAAGGAAACCAAATCGTTCACCGCTCGTGCCCTCGAGGTACCGAAGACTGTCGACTGTCTGCAAGGCATTCTTACTGTCATTCCTATGCAACTGCTATCATTCCACATTGCTGTGCTCCGAGGATGCAACATTGATTGTCCGCGAAACCTTGCCAAGTCTGTGACCGTCGAGTAATCGAAACATCAAAATATGGCAATAAGAAAAAACTGGCGGCTAGTAATTATGTTGCATAACAATTTTATGCATGACAACGTTTAACGTAACGTGACGCTGCTGTCATTTATCGAATGGCTATCCGGGGGCGAAACGTAACATAACGCAAACGAAACAAACATTGACATGATTGAAAGTTGCATTTTAAGAGGTGCCAAGAATCTGAACATTTTGTGCCATTTGAAATGGTACCTGCATTTTTATACGACTGTCACGGTCTGACATTGGCAGAGTAACTTGAATTGTAAATAATCGTGATAAGAGAGTATTTTCTACGAATCATGGACTTTTTAAAATTTATATTTTAAGATGAGAACAATATATGATTTTATGTACTTAACCATACATTAAGCTTTTTTAACATGGATATGTCTATTGGCTGGGGGTCATTCTACAAAATAGTGTGTCACACTGAGCGATACCACGGTTATTACATTTTTGTTACCGGGAGCGATGGGGTGGACGGGGTGGGGAAGGGACGACCTTGAGGTCATGGGGATCTCGGGTTTACGTGATGGGATCTTGAGGTCACGTGATATCGGAGTCACTTCGGGTCGCGTGACCTTGGCTTAAGGACCTTCTAGTCGGTCAGGTTGTTTCTGACACGAATAAATTTTAAATATTAAAAATATTATACACAAACAATAATTTACAATTTTATCATATTTTATCATTTTACATAACAATACATAACAACATATATACATCATATAACAAAATTCATGATGAAATGAATGTTTTTTATGAAAGGAAAAAATTTTTTTTTCCGCATGCTCGATATTATTCTTCTATATTTCGTATATCTGATGACTTTCCAAGTTCGCAAACGTATCCATGTTCCTAGGTACTTCCGTACGGGTAAGTCACCTGTAACTTTTTTTAACAAGGACTTGCTATACAGCTGAATAAATTGTTTTACACATTAAAAAGAAATTATTTAATTTGATCCAGCATTTGCATCGAGAAACGCATTTTTTTCATATCGACCAGCTATTTTGGTCACAAAACGTTGCACAAAAGCATGCATAAAATATTTGATAGATTTATAAATTGCAACGGTTTATACGTGTTCGAGTGAACGCGTGATGAATGTTTGTTTTTGATGGTAATTATTGGTCTTTCAACTTGTATGTGTTTGACTGACGTGACATTAATCAAACAAACCGATGCTAAGACACCATAAAGGTCGCTTTTTCACTTATTCCGACATTGTCGACGATTGATCCCGTGTGCATATTTGCTTTCTTGTGAAGAACGTTTTTAATTTTATTATCTAAAGGTGATCCAATGTTGAAATCGAAATAAAAAACCATTCGTAATATATTCTACATTTATCTTTTAAAAGCTGTTATGGGAGTTTTATTTAAAGAAGTAGTGCAAGTAAATGTTAGATCAGACTAGAATAATTCCATAGAGATGAAATCATCCGATTAGGAATTACAAATTATTCTTCAAATGATTTATCGCATTAATTTTCCTTTTTTAAATTTTCATTCACGCTGACAAATGATTAATTTTTACAATTCGTCGAGGGGCTTTTTTATGACAGAAGGCAAAACTGTGTTGTCACTATTTTTATCGCGTCATTATCTGTGCGCCGCGGCATGGAATAAATAGATAAGTTTGTTTTCGATTAGTCGACGAGCTTTTCCCGACCATCTTTATATTTTTAAAAGCCTGTTTTTGTGCACCATGCGACACATGTTAATGCGCCTGTAAAATCAATACGTGCATGCGTTAGAAGAATTATCGTGTCAGAATTTTGTTGACAATGTCTTTCGGTTGCTTTTTAGTTTTACGCTTTTAACTTTATAGACTATTAAAAAATATTTTTCAAAAATAATCTACGCCGTTTTTCTATTTCATTGGTTTTTTTTACTATACGTGTTTATTTAGTTTAATTTTCTTTTGCTTATTCCCGATGGATATATATTATTAAAGGTCATCATATTATATATCTTTTTTACAATTTCCAAATATATGAATATACAACGAAACTATATGTGATTCAATTTATTTCAAATTGTTCTAGTTATTTTCAGTTATTATAGTTAATATCAGTTATATCACTATATTTTCATTTATTTATCATCACTATAATTTTGTTTTTTCAAAAGCTTTATATAAAAAGTTAAATACTTTGTTGGCTTAATAAATTTAAACAAAATAAGTATTGAGAAAGTCTGTTTTTATTATTTTTCAATATACAAACCAAATTTTTGAAAGTTGAATTAATTAATTTAAATAATTATTTGTTTGATGTATTTTGTTTTGTAAAAATAAATAATTGTTATACGCGTTGCTGACCTTGAATCGTTTTTTTGTAAACAACCCTTCAGTCCTTCATACCACCTGAATACAACTTAACCTGTTTCAGAGTATTATTATTATTATTATTGAATAAAATTGAAATCAAAAATAAAATAAAACAATTAGAAGTGCGAAATAATAGAAGAATGGTATAATTGAAAAGAAACGTGAAGAAGGTGAATTTGTTGAAGTGAAAATAATAAGATAGAAGGAGAGTTGAAAAGCCGGAGAGAGAAATGTGCGATTCCTCAAGTTCCGTGTGGGCCGGAAGTCCCGGCCGAGAGGACGAGGACGGTCCCCGCGAGCTGCAGCAAGCTGGGATGACGATGTCAGACGGCTGCCCGGCCCATGAGCGCGTCTCTCTCTCTCGGTGGCATTTGGTCGGTGGCAAAACCGAGAGAGAGGTCGGTGGGGCCGAGCCCTCGATCTGACAGAGGGCCGGTGCGTCTAATTTTAAACGCGCAAGGCTGCGCGCGCGACGCGCACTCGTTGGTCGGGTTCGGCCGTCGATTGGGTGCGCGGAGATGCGCGAGCGACTACGCTAGTCAGTAGACGTTCCGCCGGCGAGCAGTGCGGACGGACGTGTGTAAAAGAGAGTCGCGCAGTCGAGAGAGGTTGAAAAAGCGAGAGGCAGAGGAAGAGACAATTGGGCACGGCGAGACGCTCGGCAGGCACGAAAGGGCGAGCCGGTGGAATCGGGCTGGTCCGTGGACTGTCGCGCGTTCTTTTGCGCCGCGCCAGTATCCGTACCAGTGGTGACGGCGAGGAGCGGATCAGTGAAATCGCCAACGAAAATAACCGCCGGAGTCCCGCCAAAAAAGGCCGCGGGCGGTGGTCGCGAGCACGACCCATCAGTGAGCAGCAGCGCCGAGGAAAGCGCACCCTGTCGCGCAAGAACACGGGCGTCCGAGCGACGACGACGGCAGCGCGGCCGTTTGGTCGGTCTCTTTATTGATCGTGTTCGAGCCGCGAACGGTTGCCCCCCTCGAGTTTGTCGCGGCTGCACGCGCGCCAGCAGTGGCCCGCTGTAGTCGAGCGCCTTTGATTTCGCGCTCGGCCCCAAACGCTTCATTCTCGCGCGGTGTCGTTTCTTGTGTCCACCACAGTTTGCCAATTAATCCTTCACGCTGGTGCTCAACGGCATGGCGGTCCCAGGGCCTTGCACGCGGTTTAGTGACAACTACGACCTCAAGGAGGAACTCGGAAAGTAAGTCCATCACTCAGCCCACGACAGCCGCAAATTTCACCCCTCACACACAAACCATTATAACCACCTACCTTTATTCGCAACCAACATTCACTCGCGCTTTACCCAACGACAATTTCACTTTGACTATTACCACCACCACCACCCACCCTCCCTCCCTCATAATCAGCTGTCAAATTTTTCTATTATATACCAATGGCTCTCATTCGAAACACACCATCTCAAGGTCATTTCGAGGCTCTTTTCAAACACAACTCCAAATTCATCTCATTTCATTCAATCGTTTCAATAATTCAAATCATTTTCGCTCGTCCAAAAAAATTCACATCTTCACTCAAACAGATGTTTACATCCTCCGATTGTTTTAGACATTTGTTTATTGTCAAAGCCAGCTATTTATTTACACCAAGTGGAGGAACAAGGGCATTTAATTTTTGCGTGCAATTGAGCTATAACCTCTGAATCAACCGATCGACTGGCCGTGCTCGTGTGTTTGGATGACAAATTATTGTCTCTCGTGCGAAACACTGCATTGGCATTGGCGAAACGTAAAAGAAACAGTTCGTTGACCTATAAGGGTCGACAGAATTGCGGCCCACCAATCGCGGCCATCGGGCCACAACCTTGTCTTATCAAAGGAAGTTGCATTAACGAACAGGCTCTTTTTTTCACCTTTATCTGTTCCGGAAGTCGTTTCATGTTTGTCCACAAAAATGAATTCGTCCAGAATGAAATTTATCGCCGCATAATCCGGTATCAAATTCTAAAGACCGCCAATTTGACCCGGACGAACATTTCGGTTTCTAGGTTTGAGGTTAAAGGTGAAGGATTTTTTTTTGGTTTCAATGAAACTTTGATGTGTCATTTTGTTAAAAAAAAAAATGAAGTTGACGTTTTACACTGAGTGTATCAAACATGTGAAAAAGTAAATTGTCAAGGAAGGAGTTGGAAATCAAAAGACGGGTCTGCGCGCAACGCCATCGCGGAAGGCCGAAGAACTGGGTGATATTTTGCACCCTTTGGATTTTCATGATTCATCAATGAAAAATATTTATGTCCGGGCAAATCGAAACAGCGTCGATGTTGTTCTGATTCCACATCTGTTGACACGTCATTGGCGGTTGTTTACTATGTACTTTTGCGTAAACATTTCGAATGATTTTTTAATTCTCAAACCAGCGAGTTTCGATTTTTGCTAATGCTGTTGCTATTTCAATTTGGCGATATTTGTTGTTTTGTTTTTGTGTTCACATTGGTTCAACGAGTCTGCTAATTTCGTCGTTGGCACATTATCCTTATTGCAATTAAATTAAGTAAACCGTTAAAAATAAATCACGCTTTGCTAATTTGGGATGCTATGCAAATTTTAATAGACAATAAAAGTTGTTCGGTTCGTTTGAAATTGTCATTGCATAATAATTAAGCCAGGATTTAGATATGGATTGATTTAAATATGTAATAGTAAACAATGTAAATCCGTGAGAAAAAGTTAGTTATGCGATAAAAAAAGTTTTCTTGCTTTTTCAAATTAGCTAAATGTTTTTCATGATTGGAGATAACGAATAATGGACAATTGTTTGAAATATTCTTAACAATTATTACTGGCAATATTAAATGTCAGGGAAATTAATTTTTTTTTTTTTTCTATAGTAAAACTGACGTCTTACCTAAAATTCTCCTAAGAATTCTTTAACGAAATGTATAATGTATGAAAGAAGAGATTTTTTTTATAAAAAAATGTGATTTTTCTCAAGTACATAATGTTTTAAGATAATATTTTTGTACACAATAACGTTCGTGTAACGAATTTTTTAAACTACATTATTATTGAATGCAAAATTAAAAAGAAAAACAAGCTGGCTTAAAAGTGTAATCAATATAGTTGTTCATTAATTGTTAGACTAACTCCAAGTATAACAAACTTAATTGTTGTTAAAAAAGTGTGTGTAGATTCGAAAAATTTTTCGTGTTTGCCAACGTTTTGAAAGCTTGTTTCAATTATTCAGAGTTGCGTGATGAATGTGTATAACAAGGCAGCAGTATGAATAATGCAAATTCTTTCACATTTTTGTTCTAATTATCGCGTCCCTCAAATTCTTTTTTCTTCCTCCCCTTACCGAGGAAAAATGATTGCTCACCGTCCCCACGAATTTCCGCATTCATAACGCGCCAAAAATTCCACCGCCCGAGTTGTTCATCTTAAATATTTTAACACAGTTATTCCTTTTTTCCTGTTCCTGCTGACATTGCTCCAATTATGTATTACGCATTATCACAATACTCAGATCTTTCAATTTTCGTTATTATCGTTAAATAGACTTTCCACTTCATAAAACTCAAGAATACGATTACACACTTTAGACTGCGATGAATATTCATTTTTTTTTTTTTTTTTTTTGCAAACAGTGTGCTTTCACTATCTCGAGATCGAAATAAGGACTAAAAACGTGACGACGACATTGAAACTATTCTTTTTATCATAAACAATTATCGGTCGTTCTGTTCTCCTATCTCAGCTCAAATCTCGCAGGATGTCGCAATATCTATTGATCCAACTTGGGAGGCTGTATAAACAGTATTATTTTCACCCCGCCGAGCTTTAGAAAAATGTTACGGATAAATCACTGTTCACACTTTTATGATCCGCAAAGAATTGTTTTCAAACTCAATTTTTTTTTTTTCAAAGACATTATTTTTTTGTTTTTAAGTTTTTTACTTTTTAATTTTTTTTTTTGTTACAAAATGGAACAGGTGAAAAGGCGTGAGTTAATAATGAGAGGAAAAATGTATGAATCACAGTCTCGCTTCTTTTCTCATCGTCGAAATGACATCCCAAGTTGCATTTCGTCTATATTTAAGCGCCTAGGAGCGCTATTACGACGCATTCTATATATAAAGTCGGGATACCTCCCTGGTTGTGTTCGGTTGTGCGCCACCGAACGTCCACTATTCGAGACACATTCTCGCCGTCCAGCCTCAAAGCTCAAAGTTTTTTGGACGAAAACCCTGACAATTTTGCTTTTGTCTCTCTGATGCAATAAATCCACGTGCCGGCAATTGGTGAATGATTTATAATCGTCATGAATATATAACGAAAATCACAAATAAACCGTTGTACAATCGATCGCCGATCAATTTCAATGCCAGTTGCTATGAATGATATCGCAATCGCTTCATCCTGTCATTTTTTATTCCAAAAATGATGATCAACTAGGGTTAATCAACATTTTGAATTTCATACACAATTGACACAACAAATTTTTTGTAATTTTGATATGATTTCAAATAAAAATCTTCAGTGTTATTACACTGAAAAAAATGCTACTCTGAATCAAGTATATTTAACTTGAATGACGTAGAAAATATTCTCACATATATTTGAGAATATATATTCTTGATTGAAGTAAAATTCGTTTAATTCAATCTAAGAAAAGTTAAAAAAAGTGAAAATATACTTGATTCAAGTATATTATATACTTGATTCAAGTATATTATATACTTGATATCAGTGAATTTTTTTTTTCAGTGTAGCCTGATAGTAAAAATGAAAAATAATGACAGATCTGAATGAGCTTTCGGGATATATGTAAAAACAACAAATAACAAAACTAAGCAATGTTATTAAAGGTTGGAAAATGTTTGCAAAATGTTTTATTTCATCAAACTTGAAATAATCTTGAATCGTGTGACGTTACAATTTTAAACCAATCACAAAGCGAATAAAAGCGTTAAAAGCCATGAAAGGCATGACCATATCGGCCAATCACAGAGCAAGATCATCTAACACAGCTATTATAAGCAAGGATTATCCAGTCGATTTGTCGAGATTTTTATTTAACAAGGAATTCCTTATCGCAGAGTCGTAACTCAATTTACAACGACTTGCTTTCGACAATAAAAACGGATTTATGAACTCTCACCCCCCAGGCTTGGTGTATCGCCTTTAAAATTATGCATTAGGATTACGTTCAAAGGTCATTCGGAGGAGTCTTCTCACATTAAAGGCGAAAATTTGCAATCGAAATATCAGTTTACTCTGACGAGCAATATTCTACATAAATTGTATCGATCATTTTATCTGTTTTATTCGCGATGCAAATGAGCGATGAATTTGATGAAATTTTCATCACTGCGAATCATCAGCTTATGTCGATTTCAACAACTAGCCATTTTTCATCAATATTTCATCGGCTAATTATTTTGTAGATGAAAAATTAAACTATTGAATGAACCAAATTAATACCTTGCACAATGCCGACGGAAAAACAAACAAACAAACAACAACAAGAGGTTGCACAAATAAGCATAGCGTATAATTGCTTTATAAATTGCTTTACGTTTTTGTTTCGGTGCGTTTGAATTTAAAAAAATTTACATGTAAAAGATTCGCGCAACGAAAATGATACTCCAGCGTCAAAACAATTTGTGAGTTTCATTTAGATGGTACTGGCTAATTAACTCGTAAATTTCGTGACAAAATTTTTGGAGTATTTCAAATTATTATAATACCAGTTCTAGTAATCTCATCGATTTCAGTTTGCGAGCCAAAATGTAATCGTTCTTCTTTTTCTACTAAATAAATAATACCGGACGATTAATTGAATATCAAAGAACCATTTAATTTGACATTTTCAATAACATTAACGCAATACTATTTACTTCCAAACCTGTTGCTTTATTCCTCAAATAATTGCTTCCTGAGTATATAAAAAATACGCTTTTTCAATTCAACAATTTCCTTATTAAAAAAAAGGAATACCTTTTTACAAAGGCTTTTTTTTTCGTTAGATACCAGTTGCGTATAACAAGTTTTTTTTCGCCAGTCGAGCGATTGACTGTTCAAGCCTGAAGTCGAGTTAATGATTTGGATTGCCGTTGCCCTTTTGGAAAAGAAAATCTTGTCCTGACATGAGATGGCAATGCGGAAAAAAAGGAAAGGACAAAAAATAGCGGTGCTTTTGTCGCAAGGTGCACGCGTTGTGAAAGCTACGCGTTGAATCAATACAGAGTTGCCGCCGGGTTGTCGTTGGCCGACGAACACGAAAACGGAGCAAACGGACGAGAAGAAGAGGATGAGAGGCTGAAAGCGTGCGCGTGCGGCAGGTGGTTGTCTTCGAAGAATCTCCGAGAGCGCGCACGTCGCTTACGTACGTAGGCAGCCAAACTATTTATGCACTGGCCGCGACGCGACGACTGTTTTCCTTTTCTTGGTCATTAGGCTTCGTCGTTTCGTTCGAACCCTCTTCCGCAAAAAAAGTTCAACCGCCAGGTGGCGCTGCTTAAAACTTGTTTCTTTTTTATCTCGCTCTCAGATGCGGAAATAGATTTCGTTTCAACTTCAGATGCTTGCAATTTTTTTTGTCTTTGAAATTGAGACGGTTGTTGCTGGACAATTTCTGATCAACTGAGATCCATCTGAAAGGGAGAGAAGAGCAGGCAAATAATTCAGTGCCTAAGATTCATAATTAAACTCTCGCTCTGTTTTGGCTTCGACTTTGAATCTTTGATTTCAGTTCGTATAAGAGTCTCGAAAAACTCAAGTCTCATTTATTCAATCAACCTATCTCTTGCGATTTATTTAATTGTTCGATTTGATTTGGCCGCTCCGTTCGAGAATAGAGTCTCGGTCGCCCATTTAAATAATTTCAATTGCCCGACAATATATTTATAAATAAATCTCCCAACTTTTATGGCTTTCAACTAATACTCTCAATTCGAGTTTAAACTTTTAGCTAACATTTTCGTTAAACAGAATTACATAACTTGAAGTTAACAATTCGATTAATTTGGTTTATTCAATATAAACAAAATAAACTGAAATGAAATGTGAAAAAAATAACATGAAAAAAAAATTAAAATTAAAAAACACATCACAATTGAATTTCTTGAGATTGAATTTACATTACAAAAAGATCCACCTTTTATATGCTCTGAAAAGCGTACAATTTGAAATGCAACAGTTATTTGAATGAACAATGCGTTAATTTGATAACTTCTTGTTTAATTAAAAAAAAAATGTTGGTTTCAATTTATATACCGTCGTCGCGTAGCTCTTGCAAGTTTTCGTCTTATCGCGAGCGAAACAATGAGCTTCGACATTTATAATGTGCGCCTCAACGTTCAACAAAATCTTTTTGTCCCGGTTTTGTCGTTTTAATTGAAACGTCATGTGACAGACAAATAATATAATTTGTCAGCGCACATCGGTAACACTAACGACCTGTTTTAACTTTCATTTTTATAACCTCGTGGCTGCAAATTTTCATTCAGATGCATCGGCAGAATGCGCAGCTTGTTTCTTTTATGTCCGCTTTTATTTTGTAACCGCGCTCTCTTACACGTTCTGACAAATGACAAACAAACCGTCGTTCACAAATCTTTGCTCCACTTTTATGGTCAAACGATTAAAACATTGCGAAAGTAATAATTCGATGCTGGAAAGTTGAGCCGCGATGAAAAAGTTTAATTGATCGAGTTGGCCGTTATTTTTTTTTTGTCGCTTGTTCTCTTTTAGAGAAGTTTTTCTACGAATTAAAATTGTTGAGTTGTAAAAAAACTTGAGTTCATTTAAAGTCTAGAAAGGGGGCAGTAAAAAAAAAAGATTATTTAGAAAGTAAAATTGAAAAAGAAAAAAAGAACGAAGAGAATTGCGCGAATTGGCAGTCTAAAAATGATAACAAAGTTAAGTTCTTGAAAATTGAATAAGCAGATCAGTCCACTTGATGCAAAGACCTGTGGCGAATTTGTAGCGATTCGATCGTCGTGTAGCTTAACGAGGTGTAAAAGAGGCCTTGGCATCAACGAAAATCGATTCAATTATCTCGCTTCGTTTTCATTATCCCCGTCATCTTCTTTCGTTGTCTTCATTTTGCATTCCTCACCGCCCGACTAATTCGTCAGAACACTCAAATCGAAACCAACCAAATTGTCCAAGTTTCAACTTTTTAATCTCCAACATTTTTAATCCTCTGCAACAATTATTACATCCACAACATTTTGCAAATAAAAAATATCCAATGTGAAATTAGAAGAAAAAAATATACCAACTGAAATGAAAGGGGAAAATTGAAAATAGCGAAAATGAGGCTTCGGTTGAAATGAATTCGTTCGTCGGACTGAAATTTGGTTTTGCAAAAGTTGAATGATAATGAACCATCGATCACGCTGAGCTTGTTCTGAAAGATTCATTAAATTACGATTTCTATATGAAGTGCTATGGGCAGGGAATTTACGACCCTCGGCGCTGTTCATGATTCGGCTCGTAAAAGTCAATCAAATGGCATTTATTTTGTTCGCCAAACATGTGAACTGAATTTCATTTTCTTGACTGTATTACCTTTTACGATTTGATATACCCGACTGCCGGACATGACTCTCAATCATTCGTTCGCGATTCGTTTTTCAGAAAACGGCTGCATGGAAAATTGTCATCAGCGGAAGAAGGAAAAAAAACACAAAAAAAAAAAACAACATTGTCACCTCGTTTTTCTGGTACAATTTACGAGCAACTGTTTGTGAAAAAGTGTTTAGTACAATATTATGGACAATGTTTCCCCGTTGGGTTATAATTTTGACGATAAAATTTTCCACTCATTCATGACGTTCTTTCCCCCCCCCCTCTCTATTTTTGCATTCTCTTTTTGCAATAAAACAAAGTTATGCGATTCGATTGTTCCATAACTGCGCCACCGGTTCATTTTAATTGTACAATAAATTTTCTATTAATGACGTAACAAATTTTCCCAGACTGTGGTGAACACTTTGATAATAACCCCGTGCAAAACTCGCGGTCGGGGTAACTAACGCGAGTGACTCGAGCGTATCGTGCAATTAAATAGGCCAAACTACGTATATTCGAGTTGACTCAACTTAATATCGCGGTCGAATAACACGCTTCTTGTAATTACTTTGACAAAACGAAAAAGACCCGTCCGAAAACTAACGAACAATCAGCTCAACGATCGAACAACCCTTTTTTTTCGACAGCTTCTGAACTTTGACCTTTATTCTGCAAAGTTTTAAAATTGATTCAAATTAAATGATAAATTGAATTGATCTCAGGGCGAATGAAATCAAATGAGAAAATTCAAATGAAGATGCGATCTGGTATTTCACTGATTTAAATTTTTCTCTCGCGTTTTCAATTCATCAATGTTTGTACTTTGCGATCGTTGTAATATAAAAGTCTCGGACTGCAAAGCTATATTAATACTCGCACGGTTGATTCAATCGTCACCTGTGATAATTAATTTCGCTATAAACCGAATCAAGTCCGATTTACAATCGCGACGACGTTTACAAGCAAATTACATTAGAACGTGAAGTTTAATTAATTTCGCTTACGCGTTTTGCCGTTGATAAAATAATCAAGTCGAATTTGCCGGCGACGAAATTAATTTTATTATAACAATTGTGAGTCATTTTCTTGCACGTTCCACGGTTTCACGCGAGCGTCGTCCAATTAAAGCCGGCCGTGGTCGAGAACACGTCTCGTTGTTATTTTTCGTTATACGAATCGCCGAGGAATTATTGCGTCGATTCGTCTGGCTTGGCCGTGAACGTCAAGCACCTGCTCTTGACTGTCGTAAAAGATTAATCGACTTTACATCATCCGCGAGGATCGTTTTTCCTGTCGCCTGTTGATTTTTAACGCCGTTTTTACTTTTGTGTACAACCGGATTTCATGCAATTTTTCAAGCCACTCGAAGCGAAAGAACTTTCTTATAAGTGCGCGCCATGCCATCTCGAAAGATGGAACGATGGAAAATTTTAATCTCGTCCATTGAAAAAGAGATGAAACATGAACGTTGGTTAGCGACAGGGCACATCCGAGCGTGTGAGCGAAAATTAAAGGAAAATCGGTTGGAACTTGGCCAGATGAACGTGCCAGAATTTGCCAGACGATCGACCCATTGACCTCTCCTCTCTCATTTCGTGGAAATCCACCCCCGTGCTGGTATATATGGAAATACCGATTTGAACAATTAGTCCCTTCGAACGTTACCAAATTATCGACCATCTAAATATTATTTATGGTTTAGTGGTCTCATAGAAAATTATTTCCTCCTCTTTCAACCAATTTTGCTTCATTCTACCAAAACGTTGGTTTTTGCAAAAATTTGCAAGTAAAAAAATGATTTTTATTTTGTATTTGAATACACGGAGAAAAAATATGTTATAAAAATTTATTATAACATATTGTAACCCAGATATATCTTATTTACACACCTTGTAAATTATCCCCTAGTAAAAAGGATCATATATTGTCCATACATAAAACATATATTAGCAATATATTATTTCAGAAATCATATATTGACCATATATTGGCCATATATTGATAGTATTTTAAAATTGCTTTTGTATTGGCAATACATAATCCATATATGAAAAATATGCGAAATATATGGTCAATATATTGACAAGCTACTATCAATATATTGTCAATATATGAACAATATATGATTTGCTGAAAATAATATATTGTCAATCTATTGATGATATATGGACAATTATTATCTTTTTTTTAGGGATCCTTTAAACTTATTAGATTTTTTATTATAATTACAATAAAATTTACAACATCATGTATTAAAATGATTAGAAAATTATATTTAAATTTGTCAAAAGCTACACATATGTCTAGATTACAACAAGTTATAGTAATTTTAATAACTTGGGGAAACATTTTTTTTCCCTGGAGTAAATTAAAAAAGTGGAACGCAAATTGAGGAGGGACATTGATCGAACTTTATTATTAATGACAGGAATTTGATCATTTGATCAAAGTTGGTCTTTGTTAAAATTGACGACTTGATACCGGTTACTGAATTTCGTCGTAACACCTATAAATTAATACCCGACTTGACTATCGTTGCATTTTCTGCCATGGAAGCGTTCGTTGGTATTGTAAACACGTGCAGAATAAAAAAAGCTGGCTTATTTGAAATGCATTCTTGGTTGAGTTTGTGCTCACGGAGAGGAAGCCGTACTTAACGTTTTAAACGCCAAGTCGACATTATATAATTGAACATGATATAATGAGAGGATCGATTGCTGCGAGGCAAATTTATATAAGCCGCGTTTAAGGCCTGGGATCGACTCACGTTACATTTGGTTATTAGTTTCAGCCTGACTCTCTTGTCACTGTGTATTTGCATTTTACAACGCTATATTGTTAACGTAATCAGGACAACATTTTGTAGGACACGTATTGTTGTGTGCATCGTCAAGGCGTTGGCATCTGATTATGTAGTTCTCGTTATTCAACTTGAGGACATTCCGAGTTTTCGCTAATCGATGATGCTTGTTGAATTCCAAAACTTGCCATCGTTTTGGCACTTTGATCAGTATCATCTTTGACAAAACACCAATTCAATGTGACCCGACAGCAAATAGCTCATTTTGATTAGGATTTTTGATTACGATCAACATCTCAAGTGATTTGA
Organism: Trissolcus basalis; assembly: GCA_025266255.1. Taxonomy (NCBI): domain Eukaryota; kingdom Metazoa; phylum Arthropoda; class Insecta; order Hymenoptera; family Scelionidae; genus Trissolcus; species Trissolcus basalis. Next base: position 68,210 of record JAAMPD010000598.1, on the reverse strand, counting down.
GTGCCTTTAATTATGTGTTAATTCGTTTCTGTCGAACTTGAGCTGGTTCAAGGAAACTTATCTAATTAGAAACTAAGTGGCAAATAAAGATAGTTCTCTCGCAAAATCAAGAATTTCGCAAGATCCTGAGGTTGCATTTTTTTCAAATATTGATGTCAGGGAAGGTAAAAGAAAAGAAAAAGATTTTCATATCAAAATTACTTGAGATATTCATGATTAGTTATCAGATAGTAGAAATACAATATCGATGTTTAGACATCGGTTCGAACCATTATATGACATATTATCACAGTTTGACTTAGTCGTTGTCATTTTCTTTCTCGTCGTAAATGCCAATTCATACGAGACTTAAGAATATGACTCTATAATACCCCGAATGAAACTATCGTGGATCTGACATTCTGAATAAGAGGTTTTCTAGTAACGTGCAAAAGCTATATCCCGGATCGAATGTCAGATGGCAGACCGACTGGCAGAATCCTTCATAGCTGTGCGCAAAAATTTTTCCATTTTATTTTGACCCAATGGAAAGTTAAATTTTAATTTTTTCTTCAAGTCTCATTTAAATAATAATAATAAAGTTTTTGATTTCATTTAAATTTGAAATCAATCTAAATAAGAAATTTTTCTTTCAATTTTTAGGATTTTGAATTTTATGGAAGATCAGATCGAATGTCCCATTTACGATCAAAATCTAACTCAAACAAAAAAATCAATGTGTGGTCTTTTCAGATGAAAAGAAGATGAAACATTTTTAATCAAGATGAAATGCGAATGGGAAACAAATTGTAGGAACAATTTAGAAACTATAACTATTACCAGATCAGCCATATAAAAATGTAATTGGATGTCGAATATAGCAGTTAAACAGAAATAGAACAGCTTGCATCAAAATGGGTTGATCCAACATCGTAACCGTATACTTCAATTGAACAATTTTTCATCAAAGACAAAATAATGATCTGCAAACTTGCTCAAGTTCTGGTTGAAATTATGATTTTGGCTGTCGTATCAGTTTCAACCTATGCTCGCCAACTCTATTTGTAATAGTTCTGCTGAAAGATTGAATGCAATTAAAACTGCACGGCATTTTCATAAGAAAAAAAAAAAAATTTTTTTTCGTGTTAATTCTGAGTTAAAGTACAAACGGGTTGACGTATTACACAAATGGGTTTTCTGATAGTCACGGCCCGGTTTGATTTGGTCAGTTGTATTGGTATTTACGCGCGTTGAATGTATATTTTTTATACGTCCAAGTGGTTTGTGCGTGCGCGTGCTTGCGTGCCATGTCGAGCAGTTTGTCACAGCCCAATGCCCTGTATTCGATTATTGACGATCGAACGTCCCGGCCGTCCGTTAAGACCTCAACGCATATATTGTCGACTGTTTCTACGGTCTTTATCCACCCGCCGCTTACCGGAAATGAATATACCGACCGGTAGACTATATAATATGGTTCTGCAACCATCGATCCATTCGACTAGACGGTTGACCTCCTTATACAGGGTGAATCCTCAAAATCCAATGCTCCATTCGTAACACAATTAAAAACTTGTTTTCTTTATTTTCTCAAACTTCTCACTCGGTCAGTTTTATTATTCATATTATACAGGTCATTATTATATGACCTGTAAATAATAAACTTTCAATATTGATACAACGAGGAGTAAGTTTGAAAAATTGATGCAGTTGAAGAAATATTGTATACCTGCCGGTGGTTTCTACAGTTGTAAACATTTGCATGAAAAACGTTTTCCAGTTGGTTTGAATAAAGCTAAACTTATCACCGACACGAGAAGATTATCGCGCAACGATTACGACCTTTTCTCGTTTCAGTTAATCCCTTATACGTTAAGGGCCGCTATCATTAAGGGCGGGCACAAAAACTCGCCTCCCCCCTCCCCTAACTACCACAAACTCAAACGCGCTAGGAGCATAAATATTATTATAGCTATCATAAAACATGTGCGTGTTGAACTCAAATGAAAATGACTCAATCCGCTGTGCAATTTTCAATTTTGTAATCATGTCGGCCGTCAATTTATTTGTCGTTACGGCCGTTCTATAATTTTAATTTTAATTTATAAATAATAGAGGTTCGGATAAATTCGTCGAACAAAATTATAGATTGTAATTTATTTATTCATCAATTTCGAAAAATTCAATTATTTGTCATTTCGCGCAAGGTTTTTCTGTTTAACCTAATTGATAATGTAATTTGCAAGATAATGTTCGCAAATTAACAGTCATTCGCGCGGAAATCCATTAGAAAATTATTGCCGCTTGAAAGGGCTTCACACCTTTTTTTTGATTGGCTCATATTTGTTTGGAGAAAATAAAAATGTTCTCACGATGGCAATTTTAAAATTCAACTACAGGTACTTAGGAAATGAATAAAGACCAACTTTTGATATAAACTTTTTTAAAGGGATATAATTGTTTCTTGATTATTTTCCTGGCATCCGCGAAACAAAAATTAATTATCTTTGCGAATGAGTTTTGCTATAATAACATTGTGGATATTATTGCAAATTTGAAAAGAAAATTGAAAAACTCAAATAGCTCTGAGGTCAAAAAACAAAAACAAAAATAAACACAAAAATAATGTAGTTTTACCAGATAAATTTACTTATGAAAAACTTTAACTACGTGCTGTTGTATTTTTTTTTCACCTGACATTTGAACTATGAAATTAATTATAATACTGTAAATATTAATTAGTACTTTTGTGTATTTAAAATTTAAATTTAAAATTTGCTATTAAATTTCACTTAGGTGCTGCATTCGTGTACAATTTCGTCGACGATATGATCATAGCAGCTCTGCCAAGTCTGACTAACGTTCTAAAGTAGCCACTTTATATTGTCGTGAAACAATTCGACCGTCGGTCACCGTCAGGTTTTCACTATTTATTAGCGATCTTCGTCGTTGACTATGCGATTCGAAATAGCACAATCCAACGCCGGCCAAAAATAGTTCATGGAACTTCACACGGGAATTCTTATCCTCGGAGTTACATTTTCATTTTTAAAAAATTCATTTTGTTTCATCTCGTGCCACGGGATACCTTAATTGACACTCTTATATTTGTTTCCGTGCAAAACTTTTGTCATTACCACCTAAGCCGTATAAAAAAAGTGGGAAAAAAACACGAACTTCTTCATTCGAAAAGCAGAACACTCGCGAAGAAGGTTTTCTTTTCATGAAAAATTTATAATTTTGATAAATAAATAATCTCCTAGTCCTGTTGGAAATAAAATCATGTCATCCGTTTTGGATATGTTACAAAATAAGTTGGACTCGAATTTATCATTTGCTTATGAAATTTGAACATTTAGTAAGAATAAAAATATAAGACACGAAAAAATTGGTGTATCCCGTGTTGTCAGAGTGATAAATTTTCATGAACGCGAAGTTCTTTTTTGGGTCGAATCAAACTAATGCGTATGCTTCAAATCGGATGGCTGGCCATTTGAAAGACATCCGAGCGCGTTTTTGGCCCGTTTTATTATTGCCATCATCACTCGGCCGAGCTGCGAAATGAAAAGCAACACGATATCACTTTCAGCTCGCACATTCAGCGTGCAATATTTATGGTAAAACGCGAGTACCAGCCGGTGATCCGCGATCATGCTCTCTGACCCGATTTTTCTAAGGGCCAATTTTATGGCTGTTACATACATTGAAGGTTGTACCGGCCTTCACGGCCATTAAATCGGCTTTCACCCGTATAAACATGTTGTTATAAATATAAAATGAAATTTATTCCGTTTGATAAAATTATAAACGCTTTTATGAGCTATCGGAAATTGTACGATAGACACTCGATACCTCGAGCTTGTATTTTGGATTTCGCAAACAATGCTTTGCGAATTGAACAAATTCGCACACGTGTCAAAAGTTCCAACAGCTCCAAAAGTTACAGTTCAAGATGTGGCATTCGTCCAAAAGGAGCAACCAAATTAATCAAATAATCAGTTTTCAATTCTTTTCCCCGCCGGTTCGGAGGACCGTTCATGTAAGACTGCTAACTTTCTTCATAAATTTACATGAATCAATGGAAAAATTCAGCAAATTTGATTTTAAAATGCCAATCGTGTAATGCAATCGCCGGCGTAACACGCAAACTATCCGGTTAACATCGACAAAATGTCCTAATGGGTTAATAAACTTTTGCTGCTTTCAATTTGTGCGAACTTTTTTGCCCTTCGAGCAAATCGAAAAAGAAATTCCCACTGTTGTAAAGTTTCTTATTACGGATGTTATTGTCGCACGAATGCCGCTATGCTAATGAAGAAAATATAGATTTACATAAACTCTCAACTCTTGTTGGAGCAAAATCTGTCAACACAAGTACACATGTATCATTAATAGTCCAGCCGGCACGTGGTTCGTGTAAGTGTAAATATATTATTACCATAAATAACATTGACGGCGCGTGACTCGACTGGATAAATAATACAATTAAGTCGAGGTGATCCTTTGAAGTGTGAACTATATGTATTCACAAGGGGAACGCAAATCGGCACGAACCAGCAGCCCCGTTTTCCAAACAACCCGAACGCGCTTTTTTTTTCGCCGACAATTTTCCAAACAAACACAAACTTTTTCCCCGGGTTTCCAAATTTTTCGATAAAAGCATTAACGGTGCCTCTGCGAACAGCAAATACCTTGATCCGGCAACGTTGCTTTCCACCCTCTGCATGATTATAATATCGTTGCGTGTCTTCCAGGGCGTGGCGCCTGCGTCGTTCGTTTTCTCTCAAGTCACATGTGCTTGCATTTGCGCTAACTAACATTTCGTTTAATAAAACAAACTTTCTTTTACATTTTTTATTTTTAGTTTCATTTTTTTCCCTCATTGAAAAAAAAAAATATATAAATCAACACCCTCACGGACGAAAATATATCCGCCAAAATATATTCTATTTTATTATACTTATTGCCGATTTTTATAAAATTTTTACATACAGAATATATTATATTTTATATTTCATAAATTTATATAATATATAATAAATTTATATAAAACTATAAATATTATACTTATTGCCGGAATATATATTTTCTACACAAAAAATATATTTCATTTATACTTTAAAAATATATTTTTGTCCGTGCGGGGCATATACACAAAAATATATATTCGAAATATAATAAATATATTTTTGGCAAAAAATTATATATATATTTTTTCAAAATAAATAACGGAAATTCTGTGGAACATATATTTATTCTATATTCGAGAATATAATTGAAAATATATTTTATACGGTTAAATATATGTCAAAATATATATAAAATATATTTTCAGCGGCAAATAGTTAGATATTTCAAATATATATCATTTTTCCGTGCACGCAGAAAAAACATATTATATTTTATAAATTATTAAACTTATCAATAAAATTACTATAACTTATTGTACTCTAGACATATGTGTAGCTTTTGACAAATTTAAATAAAATTTTCTAATCATTTTTACTACATGATGTTGTAAATTATACTGTAATTATAATAAAAAATCTAATAAGTTTAAAGGATAATTTACATGATGTATAAGATATGTCTGGGTTACAATATGTTATAGTTATTTTTATAACATGTTTTTTCACAGTGTGAGGGTTTTCAAATTTCAGATAATTTATTGTGGCAAAATTGAGTTTGTACATTGGTTTTGGACAGAGTAACTTTTTGCTAGTTTTAGGTTCAATAGATTTTCGTACATTCACCCCGAAGTGTGTACACGAGTCTTCGAAATTTTTGGCGCGACGTTCTTTCGCTTTTGCAAGAGAACATTGTATTACTGTACGAGTTCGTCGATACAGAGGGTTGGCTTTGCATAAATCTGCGCTTGTGTCAAGTCAGCTGTGCCAAGCTGTCGACGAAAATGCTGGTCATCTGATGGGCGTATAAATTTTCGGCATTACGTTTCCCATACTTCACCTATCTCATCCGAGAAATACGCACGAAACACGCCGCTAGTCCAAATGAAAGTGTAAAAAAATTACTTCTGTTCAAGTTCATACTTTTAGGATAACGAATAACGACCAAAGTTGGACGTATTGAACGGATCGGAGATAGAGACAACTGTAGCAACTCACTATTCGAATTTTGCACCAATTACATTACGCGATTGTTTGTTTCAATCGGTGTAGTTTGTTCTTAATGGGCATCGTAAATTTTTGTCGAGCTTTTGAGTTTGTACTTATTTTTGTAATGGGCGATTTACCATCGATTTTACCTTTCATTTATTCAAAACTAGAAAAAAACAGCATTTTTCAGTCACTTTACGGTGCCACCAATTTTGTCAAATTTTCGATTGGTCCATTAAAACCAGGTTGATGGCATTCAGTTGTAACTACTGTAATTTCCAGCACCATGTTTGTATTGCTAAAACTTTTCTCATGCAAAAAAAGTTATCCCAGCCACGACCATTAAACCCGCTTTTTATTGCTCGCTTTGAATACTTCTTTTTTTTTGTCTTGATAATTTTATTCTCTCCTGTTGAGAAACTGTTGCAAATCAGGGAAGGAAATCTAAACCTCCCTTGACGAATTTTAAGGGTGACATCAAATCTCCTTTTTTTGGACCCAGTAAATCCAAATCGAAATATCAGCATCGAGGGTAAAAGCTAATATCTGGATGTTATTAACAGAGATTCAGGATAAAAAGCTCGCCGAACTTGTAATTAAGACGAACACCCTCCGGAAATTATACAGACTTGTACAACTCGGGAAGTCATCTCCTTTGTACGGAAAACTGTAAAATAACTAAGATCACAATGAAACACAAGAAATGAGAAGGAACGAGCTCCTAATTAAAAAAAAGCTCATGTTCTCTGGTTTGATTTAAAATTTTAAATCATTTTGAGTCAAGTTTTAACTATCGATCTCTATCGGTGGTCGAGAGTGTTAAAATTAATTTAGCTCGTTCTGATTCGTTGATCTTTTGTTGCGCGCTTCTATCGGTCGGGTCGTTGGGGCTAGACCAATTAATATTCCACACATGAGAACGATGTGATAATAGAACCAGTCATTCGTTAATACAGAAAATATTTAGCAATGACTTTCGAAATTTGGAACCCCAAGAAACTTTCCGTCTTCGTAGATACTCTAATGAGATAAAAGAAAAAAAATGTTTTTCTTGTGCAAATTTTTACATTCGACTAGAAGGACTTGTATTTTTATTATTCGTAAAAATACGTTGAGTGTGTAAATCGGATTTTTCGCGGTTTATGAGCTTGATTATTCGTTCGATTGAGCCAAAACATTAGATTGCGTTTGAACCGATTGCACTTGTTTTAGATAAGACAATGTTATACGGAACAGGGCGCTCGAACTGAATCGCGTAATTGATCCGAGCTATAGATAGACTGATACGTGTATAACCTAACATGCTGAGGAGAGCACATTCATTAAGAAAACTGTTATCTTCGTTCATATGACGATACACTTTATAGCCTGTTACACGCCCGTAAAGACGAATAAAAAGAGATTTTTTTACTCGGGCATGATGAACTTTGATCTATTCCGAATAAAAAATAAAAATAAACAAAAAGTAGAAAAAAAAACCGCCAATTCGAAATTTGTTACAGTGATTCGAAACTTTTGAGACTTGATTAACTTTCGCTATTCTAAAATCATTGGAATAAATGAACAGTTTGATTGATCTTATTCCCTCGCAACCTTGAGCTTTTTCCATTTGACTTTTTACGGGCAAACTCTTGCGTTCCCTCAAGCGGATGAATTGAAATAAAAAAAAGCCCTTTGTTCTAGGTCAGATACAAATCAAATATGTTAAGTTTGATCTCTTAGCTTAAGAAATCTATCCAAAGAAGATGTACGCGAGGAGACTATAGTGTGCAGTCAAAAGGAGACGAATTATGATCGGCGATTTGATTTGAACTCCAGCGGAGAAGTTATGAGAATTTGATCAGGAGCTGATGATCAAACTCAATCTCTCGAGCCGTTGCTGAAATCCAACACCCGAGTGTCAAAGATGTCGTTATGGATTATCGAAAAGTTCTGTGATCAATTATTGACAGTGATCAATCTTGGCGAGGGAAGGTTTCTTCCAAATCTGACCCTGCTGGTTAAAGATCCGCAGTCAGTCATCATGCCCGATTGTTTATTTTTGAGCCAACACACGTTTATACATATCGATTCATGACTCGGTGTGATTATGCTGGGAGCGACCCAGTTGTGACGTCAGCCGACCCTCTGGTGTTTGCGGCGAATTGAAAATCGAGTTTGGTTATTGGCCTCTCTCGGACTGAAATATTGTTCGCACGCATTAGCGCGCACGCCAGACTCGGTCTTGCTGGTTGTTTGCCTCTGATGTCTTGAAGGCGAGAGACGGGTGGGGAAGCGTAGCAGAAAGGGGGTCGCGGGGTTGCCGCGCTCGAGGGGCGACAGACGGGGCAATGCGCCGGTCGATACTTCTCTGCAAAGCCAATGGGCCAGAGCGAAGCTCGGCCCTGATCCTCGGCCGGAAGTCAGACTGACACAGAAACACGCAGGACAAATATCGAGCCGTCGCGCGGCTGATGGTTCAATGACGCTCACAAGAACAATAACGTGTGCATCGCGTTGCTGATGCTTCTTCTTTCATATATTGTACGAAATTTTGCTTTCACACCAGGTTCCGACTGTGTCACGCCAACTCGCCTCCACTTTTTATGTCAAACCTCCTAGATACGCATCTCAATCTGCTCAATCTGGAATTCTGCTCGCGAAACAAAACTGCTGCTCGTATAAAGGACTCGCATGAATTTCAATTCTGTTTTTATAATCCAACTCCTCGCCATCGTTGTTTTTGTTCATTTTTGTTATTGTTTTATTTATGTTGATTATCTTGTTTAGTTCGACAAGTTGGACAATTTTTGATCATATCTAAATTCGAAACTGGTATAAATAAGACGTGAGACCTTATAAAGATATTTTAAACAAACTTAATGAAGTGTTTATCTTTTTACAAATCATCCTTGAAATAGAATCCTTAATATTGATAAAAGTTCTTAATTAGATCAATTTCCGATTCAAATATATAGATAAAAAACTGTCTCACTTTTCGATACCATAATCTGATCTTGGAATGATAGTCGTCAACATTTGGTCTTTTTCAGATCCAAACAACATAGACGAAATATTTATTTCGGTTTGATTTATGACAATTTTATTCATATGCTGAAAACACCTGGAGGTAGTCAATAACTTTTGAAGATGGTCCAAAACTTTGTTGAGGCCGTGCATTAATCAATAGACAAATTTTATTTCCAATTTTGATGTTTGTGGACTGGGCATACAGGATCTGGAATCACTTTCTTTTTTTGAAAGAAAAATCAGCTGACTTTGATTTTTCTACAATTTGGAGTTTTTGCATTGTCAGATGGCAATTCAGATGAACGTTTATAGGTACCCGTTAAGTGTTGGTGTCAAATTACCTACCCGACCATATTCTGGAAAGCTAGACTATTTGTCTATAATGGATATGTATCACAAGGTTATGTTTATATAATGAGCAGGTCAGGTAACTTATAGTTAGAAATGGTTGTGTATCAAATTAAATTTCACAACCGAATTCATAGTCGAATCAGACTTGAATATGGGTTTAGATCACTTTTGCATGAACAATCAAGCCTTTTTGTTCTTCAACTGAATCAGGAATTTTGTACATGAAATTTTGATGAGTTTTCGTCCGGTTTGCAATGGGGAAAAAATGTTTGATAAAATACTTGATTGAGAATTCAATATGACGTTGACGAAAAAACAGACGTTCATCCTACGGAGGACGGGGAGACCTGTCAGCGGAATTTTAGAATTTAGGGAAATATCCATGTGGAGCGCGAATAAATGTGTAGCCGAACCTCCTAATAGCATCGGGCAAAGTTTGAAAGAGGTCTTTCATCCTGATGGCCGAGAGGTATAGATGCAGAGCAGTTCTGTACGTAAAGCTTTATGCTCTTCTCAATATCTCTGATACTATGCAATTTGAAAGTTGGCAAGTTTCCCGTTCTACAAAAAATACAGTTTTTATTCACAATCTGGAGTGCCTTTTTTCACAGTAAGTGTTCCATGGATGGCTTTTTTTTCCAAGCATATTCGTTGGGTCACCGTGTGTACGCGTCCATATCGATTTAACCTATTTATGACAGGCGACAGTGTGAACAAAAGAAGCGAAAAGCACTTGCTTTTCGTTTGTCCTCAACAAAAGTATAATTTAAATTTGCTAATTGGAACAAACAACTAATTTGTATCAAACTTTTGAATGCAATTTACGTCGTGGTTCCAATTTCATTGAAAAATTGTTGCCAATGATTACGTATCTATTCAGTTGTACGGTCACGTATCTTCGTTGTTTATACATATTTTTACATCCCTCTCGTCCAGAATCTATGCGATTTTTGTGCTTTGTTTTTTGTTACCAGAGATGCATAAGATATTTTTTTCATTTTGTTTTTGTTTCAAGTTTTTTTTTTTTTTTTTTTTTTAAATTAGTTGAATCGAAGTTGATGCTGAATTTATGAGTTTGTTCGACTTTTCAAAGACAAAGTTGTAGACGTCTCAAGTTCATTCATTGAAAGACCCTTGACGGCACAGTTAGAGAGAAATCATACAAATCCAAATCTCGCGTGATACATCGTTTAGAGTAAAATGGCCATAACTTCAAATATAAATTCGCCTAATCGAATTTCGTCAAACACATCCAGTGGTTTGGATTTAATGCTTCACGCTTGGTCATATATTATTCTATACAGTACGATATTTTCTCTTTCTGCTGACTTCGTCTTCACATCAATTAATCACTTAGAAATTCTAATATGACAAGTCACTGGATCAATACTGACCCAAAGATAAGCAACATCTGACTCCCCCGGTCCGATCGATCTGGAAAAATAAAAAGCGCGACAAACTGCGGTTTCTCATGGAATTAATTCGACCAAGTAATTCATCATGGTGCTTTTGGCCTGTCATGGATTCGACTCTGTTTAATTAGACATGTCAACAGCAATCATGAAATGATATTATGTTATCAGGTTTGATAGTTCCAGATCAAAAAGAAATAGATAAAATGGAAAAATAATGAGCAGAACAAGTGTGTTCATTTGAGTTAAAATTTGCAGACCTAAATCCTCCATCAATTTTAGGAAGTAAAAAAAGTTGGACGAACATGATATACAACAAACTTTTCAAAGATGGCGCGAAAATTTTCGTGACTTTTCAATGTCAGCCGTTTATGAGACTTTAATAACGTGTGCTCGTAAATAAATGTCACGTTGTAGAAACCATGGGCGGGGTTAAATCACCTCGCGGTTAAATCATGTTTATCGTCGTTAAATCCATTATTAAATTTAGCGTAGAGCAAGAAAGGGGCAATTTTAGAAGCCAGTCCAATTCGTTTGGACTGTCTCCAATGTATGAACTTGAATCTCAACCTGATGAGATTCTTTTTTGAAAAATAAAATTGCGTTCCATTGTCAGATTTAATAGCGCTTGTTATTTATGAATATTCAACAAGAATTTCCTCGCTTAAAGAATTAACGACCCGAAACTTTGATGACAATTTTTTTATTGCCTTTAACATATTAAATTCTTTGGCACACTTGTTCACATCCAATGAATACCATTTCATTTGATAAGGAAGATTTATGATAACGGAAGTCTGCTTTTAGTTTTTCTTTTTCTATCACTTAAAGGTCAATTGTGAAAATTAATGATGGGAGAGAAAATCGTTTCGATTATTTTACCTATCATTTGATGTTATTATTTGTTTTTGTATAATGATGATGGAAACAAATGATCCCCTCTAGTCTGTCACATTTTGTACATCTGTCCAAAAATTTCAAACAGATGTTTTTTTTGTACAAAGTTGTTTAAATTAGCAATTTTAATTTATTAGTTGACCTGTCATAAGAGAACCGGATTCACGTTTTTCTAGTTGAAAAGACATGCAAAAATGAACAAAAACAGAAAAGAGACACTTGATGTTATAAAGTGCAGTGTGCAAAGATATATGGAGTACGTCTGTTCCGTTTGTTTTTTCAGTAGTTATACTTTTATATCCTCTCTTGTGTCACTCCTGACAGTCACATAAATTTAATGATGTTATTAGTAAGTCCGAGACCTAACTCGGATATTAATTACTCCCAGTCTCGTCGTGTGTTTACACCTGTTTTACTATTTTACTGAATTCCACCTAGACGTTTTTGCCATTGAATTTGTTCAAACAAAGAATCGGAGTGATGATAAAAAAACACCAACAAGTTGAAATTTAAACTCAGGTACACATAACAACTCTTGGGAATAATCATTTTGAGTGAAGCAAAATTTTCTCCTAAAATTGATGTTAAATTAAACTTTTGATTGAGTTATAAACAAACAAGGTTTGACTGGATCGAAACTTTTGACCACTCGAAGTTATACACCCAACCATATCTTCCACCCTCGTTTTGCACACTGTTCTTGTTTTCATCTCAAGTTCAAACAGCAGCTGGATATTAATTGTACAACAATTGTGTTTTCGGTGCAAATTTTCTGCGATATTGTGCACAAATTGATCAGATTTTGATAATGAAAAATTGTTTCTGTAAACAAAAATTTTTTTCAAAATCTTGAATCTAAAAGTTCTACCTTGAGTTTTGAATGTGAATTGTCAGGAAAAAGAAAAAGAAATTAAAAAAATCGTGTCATGGTGTTGAAAAGTGGATTAGTAATGTTGCAAAGTACGTCGTAATATTCGAAAGAGAGACGGAATACCGCGTGAGGTTTTTTTAAAAATAGACTCTGCGATGAAACGTTACTCGGATTGTAAAATATATTTAAACCGTCTATCAAAAGCCGCGAGTCATAATAGACTAGCTATTTCGAGGGATTCGTATGTGTGGCCTTTGTCCTTAGTTTTGCTTAGTCCACTGTCATCGTAATCATTACGTTATGATAACTTTACTCCGCGCGACTTCGTCCGCGTCCAGATAGTCCACCTTTTTGCCTCAACACAATTGCACAATTATTGCGTCACTTTATGACTTGTTGAATGACGCGTAATTCTGCAAACAATCGCGCTAATTCTAAATATCGATTGTTACACGCGCAAATTATGCGAACAAAAAAAAAAAAATCAAAAAATTGTTTATTTCCTTAAATGCTACACCAAGTTCAAACTTGGTTATATCTGCTAACAATTTCGCTTGTTTTCATTTTCAGTTGCAATTTTTTTGTGCTGGAATGAATTATCAAGTTTTTTATCGTTCTTTCTTTTTTTGCTTTAAAAAGGCATGTTTTTCTTTCACAACTTTTGTTTTCTGTAACTTCAATAAACAGTCTTTTCGCGCTGTGCATTGTTTCTTTCAGATGAATATAACGTCGGCGTGGTAACAAAAAGTCAGGCATACAGTGGACAAGCTATTCCACACGTTTGTGCGAATAAAATGTACGTCGTGTGGGAGGGAGATCAATCTCTAAACCCGGTGACCAAATTTTTTTTTTGTCATGAATGTGAAAAATTGAGTTTTATTTCCGCATGAGAAGGGATTATTGATAATTATTATACGACACTTGAGCCCCAGTTCGACTCAAATTTTTCGACTTATATTGATACATAATTGCTTTAGATTTAAATATGCCGTAAGGGATAGTTTTAGTTTTTAGTAAAAAATGAATACTCAAATAAAATAATTGATCGGGTGAAAGTTAAAAATATATTACGTTCAAAAAGTTATTTAATATCGCAAACATTTATTTTTAGCAACAAATTCCCGAACGGGTTTTAAAATAACTCCGAGAAGAGCGATGAGAAAATTGAATTGGACGAACAATATAACGTTGAAAATATATACTTGGATGCGTAAAATTTTTAAACAATCATCAGAATTTTTCATTATTGTTCGTAACAAAGTCGATGCTGAAGTTGATTCGTCTATAAAAAATTTTTCAAGTGGCTCAGAAGTTTGTTGAACAACAAAATGCATACACGAAACAATTAAAATGGCATAATTTAGTGATAGGCTTGGATACAAAAATCGTGACCCGGCTATGCGTAGCATTATGACTTTATCGCCTCAACCTGGATGCATAAGTACGCTTAATCTTCGCTGGACGTGTATTTATGCGACCCCTTTACGCGCGCTCTGTTTTCACAGGTATATACGAATGCAAATACGTTTTGATTACATGAAATATACGCGAAGAAAAACATCGCACTGTTCCCGCCGTACATCAGCGACTGCTGAGCTCGCGTCATGTGCCTAATATTCTGAGTGCAGAAAGATCCAGACATCAAAACTGACATTGTAAAATTGACGAAAACATTTTTTCGGACGGAAGAATAAATTTCAGCAAACTCATATGGCATGGTTTTTTTATAGATCTTTATTTTTAGTCGAACAATTTGTTTTCCAGGAAATTGGACTAACTTTTAAACAAGTCTATAATTAAACCGAGTACAGAGTGAATCCAATAAGTTGCTAATTAACGAGTTTAATTTTTTTTATTTTGCATCATAACGAGCGGTACATTTTTGTTACAGTTTTTGATTAGTTGAAACATGCACACGGAGCATTTCGTATATCATTAACCTCCGGTAGAATTGATTGAGACTTTTTGTAAGAAAGTCTTTTCCGAACTGCTGACGGGGTGATTATAGCTGCACAAGTGGAAGAGCTTTTAGAACTCGCGAAACTTTTTTTTTCTGTTATTATATAAATTTGACTTATAATTTGTACTTCGCATTTAATGTCAAGTTGTAAAAAAGTACTGTTAATTTAGGTGCAATTATGGGAACGCGAATTGGCGTTTCTCTCGCAACATAACGTTTTATTCTTTTTCACTTTTCAACAATAACCTTCCCCGTGTTTTGTATTATTTATTCTAATTTCTTTTCAACCTGACTGTATAAACGGCTTCACAATTCAACTGTTACTTGGCTGAATCTACGAAATTCAGCAGGAACAATTCGTAGAGAACTTATACGAAGAAAGGAAAAATTTTGCTGTGTAAGATATTTGTCGGCTTCCGTTCGGGAAGAACGCCGACTTTATTTTCACTCGCAACTATTATTTTGCATGAAAACGTGCAGAAATTATGACAATGTTATGTTACGATTAAAATCAACCTTTATTGCTCTCGTGAAGTTTACAAAAACATAGCGTTGACTTTTTTTTTGCTTATTTATGTTGCAAAATGAATTGATATAAAATGAATAAAATAGTTCGTGTATTTTACCGTAAAAGTACGCTTTTATATACGTTGAATACAACAGAGTTTTCCACATTTTCTTTAGTATATAGTGTATTAGCACAAAGAGTTTCTTTTAAAAGCAAATTAAAAATGTCTAATATAAAAAGTATACCTTGATTAAAAACAATTTGTTTTGCACAGAAAAAGCGGTGGCGAATTTCGGTATCACAAAAGTTTTGAAAATACTAATGTCGCCGTTCAGAAAATGGTTAGATCGATGAGTATAAAATTCAACGAACAATAACTTACCCGACGAGGTGATTACTTATTCGTTAACGACGTTTGAGTAAACATAACACGCGCGTCGATAGCCCAATACTTCGAAGGAAATGAAATTTCATCGAGAAAATTGCGTCGGTTTGGTTTTAGCGATCGATTTGATCGCATAAAACTCGAATGCGGCCTCGTTTTTTCAGCGTCCACGATCTTGTCGGCTCAATTGCGTTTGATTTACGAGAGTCGATTGTACGGCTGCGATCCACGATAACAAGGCTCGCGATTGTCATTTGAGAACGATTATTTTTTGTTCAACCACTAGTTACCTACAACTTCCTGATCATCGCAATTTTATTTAATCAACATATTTCTATTCAAAATTAAGCCATTTTGATAAATCACCTTCTTCTTAGATGAGCCTTCACACGCAAACCAAATTTTTTGTAAGAAAATATAATATATAATTTCTGTCTATAATTTTTTAATTTTAAGAAATAAATTTCAAGTCAACCAGTTAGTAATATTTATTCTTAAATTATCACTGTTTTTATTAACTAAATATCATCTACTAGAACAAGAAGTCCTGCTAATTTTTATTTATCAAGATTCGTGTATCTATATATTTCTAAGACGTATGAAATTCGGTTTTTCACATAGGATAATAACTTTTCTTTTGAAAATAATGTTTTATTAACATAAATCATTAACATAATTCCGTTTCGACTACTTCGTTACTATCCTGTTTTGGAATTACCATCTTTTTTTAATTTTACTGTTCTCAAAACCTACTGTAAAATTTTTGCACAATTGAAAACGACTGAAAACATGTCTGTAGAGTCACGATTCAAAACCACATGTCCACATGATCGAACCCAAAGAATTATACACTGTGTGTAATATACGATGCAGAATCTCTTCAAAACATCATCCTAATGTCCACAATACTCCTTTGAAAACTATTATATACAACAGCTAATCTTCAATCTAGATAAAAACAATGTATATACGTATATATATTTTGCTTAGCAATATTTTAAACTGTGAATCTTGAAGAAAAGAAAAGAAAGTACATTTTGCATTGTCAATAGTATGCACTTTCAGGCTTTTTATCTAAACGAATATTTTTAATTATTATGTTTTTTTATAACGTAGTCCTTGTTATAAAAACGGACTTATTGTAAAACTTTATTAATTAGAAAAAAAATATATATATTAAAGGATGGATTTATAGTGATTGTAAAAAATAAATAAAACCATTTCTTTAATAATGTTTCAATTACAAGCTGATGATTTTCATTGTGAAAAGAATTTCAATGCATTAAAATGAATTTTAAAATATGTAATCAGATGTTTAGGATGACGACAGGTTATGATTATTTTGGAGATATAATATTTACACACACAAACACATTAACGCAGAGAGTTGCGGTTTTAAAAACAGCATAAAACTGAATTAGATCCTGACAATAGAAGTGCTGATGAATAAATATGAGTAATCCAGGCTAATAAGCAGATATTTGCGAATGAAAACAAACACTCTAGAAGTGAATGAGTTGCTGTATTGCAATACAATTTTTCAACTCAATGCAAATTTAAAACTTTTAACCGACCATTGTACATTAGATGTATAGTTAGCTGCTCTGAAACTTGAATTTTTCATTCATTTTACTTTTATTATCTACAAAAAAAAAAGTTGAAAAATATTGAATACTTCCAATTTTGATATTCCAAGATAAACTAAAATTGCAAGTTAAAATTGCCTTTGATAAATAATTCATAAAAAGTTAAGGGTTACAAAGTTGAAGTTACGCACGGCTGAATTTGGCAAGAATTCGCGAAATGGGAAAAATTGAATTGAAACTACGTTTTTGGCTTGTTTTGATTTTCACTTCCGTCTTGAAATATGCAGGCGCAAATTTTATCCTATGAAAATATCTGGGGAATATGGGAATTCATACTCTTGTTCTTATATCAGGCTGCGAAATTGTGCAATCAAGACATTCGTATGCGCAAACGCCTCTTCACTGCCATATATATCGAGCAGGTCGTCGTTCGCTAGCACACATATTCCTTCTTTGATGGACCGTCCTTAGAGAAGCCAATTTAATCTTTTTTAATTGATTCATTATCACAAAACTCTATACTGTTTGTCACATTTTTTTGCAGTTGAACCGACATCAATTGAATTCTACTACTAAATTCGTTACAAAAATATGTTCAGTTGCATTTTTTATTTTAAACCATCAACTGTAATCTCGCGTTTCGCATTGCTATTGTGTTGCTTTTCATATCTACATTTATTTTTCAATATTATGTAATAAAAATAAATCGTTTTTCACATCAATTGTATTTTCAAAAACTACTTGATTGAGTGAAAATTGATGTTGGTGAGAATTTTGAAAAAAAAAAATGCATTATCAAAAATTTATTCAGATTTATTATATCACTTTTCTTTATTTTATTGATCATATTTCACAGTTGACCTAGTTAATCGAATAAAATGTTTATAATTGATAATTTTCCAAACAACAAATAATTTGAGTTGGTTTAGTAAATTTTTCTATTATTTTCTTTTTTAAATGTTTCTATTATTTCAGAAATAAAGTTAATCATATGGTATGCAACCGAATGCTTTTAGCCAACAAAAATTCTTAAAATTTCAAAAACAATTTTTATTTTAACATTCAATCCATCAGAAATATTTCTAAACCATCCTATAACACTCCAAGGAGTATGCAAAAAATGATATGATAAATTGTTATTCCACTTATCTCGCTAGAGTATATCAAACCATGATAACAAACATGATTTTATTTTTGTACATTACCAAGGGTTATGAATCTTTACCAAGTAAAATAAAAAATTTGTAAGTATACAAAAAATGAACATGTTTACTGTAATACAAGCAAAGAAAAAAATTCTGACGCCGCAAACTGGAAATTCGCAAAGTTTGTTCGCTGCGGCGATGCATGTTAGTTATCTCGAAGTGTAATCGCGCGAGCTTGTACATTTGGCCAAAAACATCGAAAGCACGTATGCGAAGTTATGCTAGTTGATAATTCTCTAAAACTGAAATGCTATATGACCTGTGATTCAATCAAATTTTTTATTCTCCAAACTTCTATACTGTGTTTTTACTGTTTATCTTTATCATATATCATTGTCAGAATCATTCACGTTCAATCCCCGCAAAACATTCACAAACATTTTCTACAAGATATAAAAAAAATTGAACCCTCAATAACAAAAGATGTGTGTGAATCAGAAAATATATTGTTTGAACGTAAAGGTGAAATCGAATTAACTGTTGCACTTGTACGATTTGTTGCAGGGGTGCCTTCTCAGTGGTTCGACGATGCGTGCAAAAAAGCTCGGGCCTTGAGTTTGCAGCAAAAATCATCAATACGAAAAAGCTCTCGGCCAGAGGTGAGTGCACTTTGCAATGAAAGTTTTTTGTTCAATTCATCTTAACCCCATTGTGCCTGATGCTGTTACAGTCAAGATGTTTCCAACCCGACGAAAGAAACTCTTAATATCTTGTATTATAACTATATAGTGAATAAAATTGAAATCGTGTGGCTTTTCGAAACCAAACGTTACTATCAATAAAATTAATTTAAAAACCATAGAACTTTACATAATAACGAAGACAAGATCAAAATAAAAAAAATTATATACCAAGTTTTAGTTGATGATTTGAATATTTGATGAGATCTTTTTTTGGTAATTGAGATGTAGTCATAATGTACACATAATATTACAAAAGACTGAATCAAGAAGGCAGTTTAAATTATGTAAGACAACTCGACAAACTAGTTTTTACGTACGTTTTTTTTCCGGTTAGATTCTTGATGCGACGTAGCTATGTGTAACCATTTTCGAACATCCAATTTTTTTTCAAATTCGTACTTCATTATTGCTTAATTTAGTTCGTTAAGAATTTCATAATAATCACAGAAATACATCTCAAAGTATGCACAATGAAGATCTGAAATAACACGAAAATAGTATGCAACATGGAAATAACTCATACTAAATGTGGTCTTATTAAACTTTTTGAGTATTTTTATTTGTTTCAACAAGAACGTGGGAAAAATTATTATTATATTTACAAAAATTAGCTATGTTTTTCTACTTTATAAAGTGTTGGAAATATATTTAATTTTGCTGTTTATTCGATCAATGTTGATTTATTATTGCATTAATATTAACTATTAGAAATAAAATATGAGACATCATCATCGAATCCGTGAATCATAAAATTATCAACAGTCGGAAGATTTTGTTAACTGAATTTTTTATTCAGATTGTAAAATGGAGTTTAAATCATTAAAAAAATAATAAAAAGTGATAGTATATTCGTAATGTGAAAAATATGTTTACATATTGAATATCTTTTATTTAGTAGAAAAAAATTTTGATAACACACTAGACTACCACCTCAAATTGAATTTCGGTAGTTGATTTAAGTGAATAAAATTAAATTCTTGAAGTATATTGTATCGTTAAAAAAAATGAAGAAGTGAAATTTTCAATCAGGAGAAAATGGTCGAATTTATCGTTATTACGGTTGGGCAAAACTTTGCGAATGCAAAACGCTACTCGTAAAGTTGGGTCAACTAAAAATTCATTTGCTTTCTCGCACTAGTATGACTAACAAAATTTGAAGGTCCATTAAACTACTTTGTAGATTAATTAACTACTTGGATTAATTAGATCAGAAGTTAGGCGGTGTGCATGCGTACCTACACAATTTATGCTGCATCGAGAATGCTTTTTCACCGCTAAATTCTATTGTTTATGTGACTGAGCGAATTTTTTTCATCCTTTGTTATTTCGCTTCGTCAAGTGTCTGAAAAGTGAAAAGGACTGCTGAAAATTTTGATCTCAGAGAGTTCAAGTTAAGTGATTAAATTGTATGATAATGTCGCACACTTGGCGATTAATGCAGCCTCTAAAAGATGCAGTTTAGCGAAGACTGCGACATTGTCAGATTGCCAAAAGGCATATGGACTTTTCGAAGAGAGGGCGATCGTTGACCCGGAAAATATGTATCTTGTTTCTTTTGACACTCGATGACGTGCGCGAACTTTGTCTGCCTCAGACTAAAACCGTGTCGAGCACTCTGCGACCTCGACCTTCTTTTTTTATTTCAAGTGCATCCTCAGTGAATAAAACGTCGATGGGCATTTAAATTTATAGATGTTCATATCCTCATTCTCAATTTATCTTTTTTTCACTTGTGATTAATTTTTGCGATACCTTGAATGAACAAACAATTATTCAATGTAATTGCCAACTGCAGTTGTGTTTCTCAGCTTTTCAGTTTTGCTTTGTTAATAATCTTTATGCTTACATCTGTACTTCTTGATTCACACTTACATACACTGCAATTAACATTTTCCGCTTTCCTGGTTAAATGTTGAACAGAAGTTAAATCCACACGGCCAAACACATGCGTGCTCATAATTAGCAACACCACGTGACAATTTGTTGTTTTTTTTTCTTTGAGTTAAGATGCAATTACGATTACGACTGATTTGATCACGACCACCTGTTGCTCGTAAGGTATCAATGTTTTTGCAAGTACCAACAATTCATTTTCGACAAATTCGCTAACTTTTGAAATGCTGGCTCAACCGTTTGTGATATCAACAATGTTGGAGTTATCGTGAATCCATCCGATAAATACTATGACGTTGCAGTTATCAATCGAGTCATTACAATAAAGAGGCGGTTCTGCCGTCGCTTGTTAAGTCAATTGTATGCATACAATTTTCATTTACAAATTAAAAAAGAGTTTTGAGAAATAAAAAAACACTTGCTATACTAATTTATAATCTAAAATTCGTTTCGTTTATTTTCTTGGATGTAATGTTTCGAAGCAAACAGGTTAAACAAATTCCAACATTCAAATGCTAAAGTTTATTGCAAATGTCGAATTATAATTCAACATTTGTAATTCGATTGATTTTGTATACAAAACACAAAGTTATCGATTAAATTATTTCTCGAATTACGCCCGACTGAACAATGAATTTCAGCTTGAACCAGTGAGTGCGATGAAAGGTCAAAAATTATTATGAGGAAGTAGATCACTAAGTAATTGCCCAATAAATATTATTTTGACGTCGATGTGACGTTCGGTCGGCAGCTTTTAATTATTTTGTATCAAAATATAAATTCAACATTCTTGTATAATTTTAATCTGTTATTTTCAAAATTTCCTTTTCAAGTTGTATTCTTTTTTATTTTCTATATATACTTACAAACTGAGATGTCGATAAGAGAAATAAAGTAAATCAAAGAAACAAACTGTTCCACATGAAAACAAAAATAAAAGTTTGATCTCTTTATCGCATTTGAAATCATCAAAATGCTGTCAAGTTTGATTTCAGATTCTTGGAATATCACATCGAAATTTCAATCACACTGAAGACTGAGGAATTTAAGAAAAAAAAAAAAAAACAAACAAACAAAAAATTCGTTGCATGTCGCGTAAAAAACATAAAAACTCAAAGAAACGTCACTGGTTAGAAATTTGATCACGTTTTCAATTAAGATATCGAACTGGGAGTCAAATATAAAACGTCTCATAAATTCCTTGTGTCATTTCGGTCGAACGATTGGCTGTTTTATTGGCCTCAATTTGTACGGAATTAATTGTGCGTTCGAGTTTTGGATTTTAGTTGAGAGCAACTAGCGTCAAGTGGCCGTCTTGCTTTAATTCTCCGCCTTTATTTAATGTACCACCACTGGTGTTTGGAATTTTGCGCGGCGAGATGGGTCAAATGTCCGTGGCAGTTTGGTGTCGCATAGATATACTCAACGGACAATTAAAGGAGCGGTTTAACCTTGTCGCAAGATCAATAATGCTCTCGTATCTGTGCCTGATAAACGCATTAATTCAATAATATGCGACGCTTCGGCTTATTATCAATTTGCGTTCTCAGCTATGACAAAACTTGTCATTCTAGACGATGGATCTAAAAAATATTTCACTCGAAATATATTTCTTAAATTTAATATCCCCTATAGGCAAAAATATAGTCGTAAAAAATTTGTAAAAATATATTATTCGTGTTGTCGCTTTTTATCAATTTTGTATAATAATATTTTTGTTTCAATTTCTTTTCTGACAATTGATATTTATGAAGAAATTTATAAAAAATATTATTTGTGTTGCCAGGAATATCATTTTATAAACTAAAATGTATTTTATATATTTTTTTCAGATTATACTTTCGTCCATGAGTGATATTTTGAAACATAAAATTTTTGTAAATGATAAACTACATTTTTAAAAGAATTTCTCGTAGTAAAAAATTTAAAGTGTTGTCGATTTTCCATTGAACCACCGTGGTTTGTCGAATGTTTGATTGTGTGTTCACAATTCTGGTCAGTTTTGTCCACAAATTGTTTGAGTACACGAGCATTACCACATGATAAACAAATCGGCAGGATTATCTTGAGAAGATGAGAAAACAATTGTAAAATCTCTGAAATAACGAATGAAAATAATGCGTATGATATTAAAAGTGTTCTGGTATTTAATTCATATTTGGTTGGCAACTTGATAATAATAAAGGATAACAAGAGATGGTTTATTTCAATTTAATTATTTGTTTATTTTTCAATTTATGCATTTTTTTCTTATGGGTCTGCACACAAATTTGGTTTTGATTGTATTCAATGAAACAAACAGGGGGTTTCTCGTGGAATCTCTTTATTTCCATTTGCACTCAGTACGAATTACGAGAGAAAGTGCTACCGCAGTATCCATAACGTCTGGTGCGCATTACATAATATATGTCACCTGCAGCATGCGAAGACGAAGGTCCGCCAAAGAACGGAAATTAATAGATGAAAATGCCAGTAAGTGGCATCAGAGGCAGTTTTCTGCATCCTCCGGATAACCCTGGCCTGATGACCTCCTGACCTATATTAAAAACACGACTCATCGCTTCCGCATCAAAAAATATATGGCTCAGTGTACTTGCTAATGTTGCTGATGGAAAATCGAAACCTGCACGTTACTTATAGTGACATTTCAAAATGCACGTTATTATAGTGAAATTGAACAAAATGTTTTTGAATATCTAGTTGCAATAAAAAAAAAATAATTCAACTATGAACGTATTTCTTTCAATTTGTTTGTGAATCACATTCTGAAAGGTGAATATTGAAAGTGATTGTCTGTGTCAGAGCTAATAACCTAGATGAAAATGTCAGTGCCACTGGCATAAAAAGATTATTCGTACATTCAAATTCATAGTACAAAATTTTATTATTATTATTTTTTTTTCAGAGTTAAAAACAAAGGTGGAAATGTCGTATATAGAGTTGTATAATGAAATGCACGCGAGTCGAAAGAAATGTCACGTTGGAAATATGAGCGTGAAATAAAAAATGCATGACGCGAATTGTCGCAGAAACATGTTTTTGAACAAATTTGTCGACAGTCATTGTTTACGCCCAGAACTTGGTCATAAAAATCGACGACACGCTCGAGAGTAATGTCTAGCGATTTGCCTAATGTTAGTCACTTTAAAAGTGCTTAAGCGGGGTTTTTAAAAAAGGAGGAGGAAAAAAAAACACGCCGCTATGTGCATGATTTCTTATTCCGATTAAGCGGCGCTTTCTTTTGTGCCGTGCGTGCTTTACCGAGCACAAACTTCCTAGCACGATGACGTCAAAGTACAGACATAATTATGTGTATGTGTAATTTAGCGTGTTCTCCGTGTTTGGATTACAGGGATACTCAAAGCTTTATGCTGTAATAGACTAAAAAGTAAGGACATTTTATGGTGCAAATGTCCGTTTAGTTTTCGCTCAACAATTCAGTACACGGCAGAAGACTCACTTTCTTTTCGTTGCACATGTTGCATTTTTCAAAAATGAAAAATAATTAAAATGTTAGGAACGAAAAAAACAAAAACAAGTCAGGTCTGGTTCT
>JAAMPD010000598.1:0-43785 GCA_025266255.1 Trissolcus basalis | reverse complement strand
GCAGGTCTGGTTCTTGTTTTTTTTTTTTTTTTTTAATTTAAACGTATTTAATTTTTTATCTTCAATATACAAAATCGATACAACTTATTAATATTGGATGCATGATGGCTTCACTTTAACACAGGTCCGATTCGGGTCGATAACTAACCGCAAGTAACCTTCGGCTATACGAAGTTTAATGTGATTTCCATTTTCGACCCAAAATTAATTAATACCACGTTGTATAAGGATATAAGAGCTTGAATATTGCAAATGCAAGTGCGTCGCTCTTAACACAATTTATTACGGAGAATGTCATTTGACAAATGCAATTTTAAGACAGAGAATCATTCAAGTTTTGGTAGAGAGAAAGTTTGATGCAATTCTATCTATCTCATCTGTATTCAAAATTAGGACAAAAATACAAATACTATGTTTATCGATAGGCATCGAAATATTAATTCAAAAATCAGAACATGTTTTTTCGCATAGTTTCTTTTGGCAAAAATAAACGTATACAATGATGTTTGTTTTAATCCCCCCTTGTAATTTGATCTCATAAGTTGAAGATGAGTCTCTTATATATTGAAGCTGTGGATTCGTTTTTATTCTGAATGAAAATGTTTGCTCTCGTTGATACACAAACTTATCACGATTTCTGTTTTGTTATAGATTTTCAAAAGCTGGAACGAGAGGCACGGATATGTAGGAAGCTACAGCATCCAAATATCGGTGAGTTAATTCAACTTTTCGACGCGCTTTGTTTTCTTTGTAATTAAAACAAACGCAGCTGGAAAATCCCAGTTGGAAATGAAGCTCGGAATTTCTCGGTTTACAATGAAAGTAAATCAAGATAATAAAAATGATACTCGACCGGCGGGTACTGTATTGAAATCTCAAACTCGCTGACAATAAAATTGAAAAGATAAGTTTGCAATTGAGTCATGAGTTTGTCAATCTCGATACTTGCAATCTTTTTCTTTTTCAATTAACACGGCTCCCAAACGTATGTATTATTTCGTCGACTGGTATTACGCATTACACGTTGGCGAAGTGGACGTTAATCGTACTTTACGACTGAATTGCCTTTAATTTATGGACGGCAATGCTACAATTATGAGCAACGGATGCAAGCGGTTTTCTTCGTGCAATTTATTGTTAGCGGAGAAATAAATTTTGTGCAAAATTGTTTGGTCCAGGAATTTGATTGGATGATTTATGAAGGTTGAATTGTAATTTTGTGTGTTTCCAAACGCGCAAACTTGTTTACGAACGGTGTTTTGGACATTTTTCTGTGACATCGTCTTTATCAGCTTGCATGTAAACATAAATTCTCTAAGAAAGCGATATTACGGACGAATCGTTTCTCACTTTGAACCTAAATTTATTACAAGTTCGATCGTTTCCCTCTCATCTGGCAACTGGCATTCTGATTCACCACAGTAGAATAACTTATTTAATTACGACTTGTGTTTCTCAACCTTTATTACGACGATAAATCTGACGAGATTTGTGTATGCAAATTATACTCAATTACGCTTAAGAGTTATACTTCGGATTTATGAATTACAGCGACTCATCAGTTCCAATACTCTAAAGTGATTTTTCAAGACATTGTCAAAAATGAACAAAATAATATCCGAGTTGTTTCAATATAAAAAGTTATTTTCCATTTCAAATATTGTTTAATATTATTTTTACATTGGTCCCTGAACCAAATCTTTTTTACTTTACAAAAAATTAAAATGGAAGAAAATAAAAACTGTACAGAGACAACAAAAAAAAAACTCAAAATTGCAATATTTTTTCAATGAAATTCAGAAATTAATGATTTTAAAATAATAACTTTCAAATAATCCAGATATTGTTACTAATAAAAATTTGTCCTCATTCTACGGTACAGTTATTTAAAAACTTTTGTTCTCTCTGTGTAGGAGAAAAAAATGTTTCCAGTGGAAGTTCGATTATGAGATACAATCACCCTTACATTATGCAGCTTCTTTATACGCCAGTCACGTATACGGATGATGATAATCTCATCTCCATCCATAATATCCTAATCTCTTCCTTAGGTTTAATTTCTCCCGTGCTCTTCTTCTGGGCTCTCCAAACTTTTGCTCCAAAATTATCTCTCGAGTATTAAGTTCCAATTGTACTTGGCTATATGTTGCTAGATTACTTTGTGTATACTTCCTCTCTCTTGAATTTCATAAATATATGTAATATATACTCCGGGACACATCTCAGGATGTTACGTCAGGAGCGAACTGTGCCAAACATTAGGGTGAATCTTGTTGGATCGCGAGAAGTGGAAGGTGCAAATGTATATGAGAGTGAGCGGTGCCGTCGTCAGCTAAGCATGATTTACAAGTCGACTCTTGAAATTCGTCTAGTAAGCTGGGACCAATCGAGCGGAACCACGCCACCCAAGCCAAAAGCTATGTAGATCAAAGAAAGCTGTTTTGTGTCGCGAATAATTGGGCTAAACGACGCTTACATCATGCGCACATCGGTTACTTTAAGTTGGCGATGGTCATCCACCACTCACCAACATCATATAGGTTAAACCAAATTTAACAACAACAATTTAAATGAAAAAACATAATAGAAAGATGAAACCAGTTACAGTACAGATTCAGTGAAAGAAAGTAAAATCAATCTCGTGTCTTAACCTCTATTTCTAACTTGAAATTTGTATTCCAATTAGAGTTTGATTGCACTTTGAAAATCAAATTATATTCAAAACAAGTCTGCAGAAGGTGGCGTGTAATTTGCAATATTTGTTATACATTCGGATGAGTTTATCTTTGCAAAGATAAAATGAACTTTGCGAAGAGGGGACACGTTGTAACATCAGCTGATCACATGTTTGTTTTAATTTTGTTCAGGGCTAGTAATGAGTTATTAATGTAATTGGAACTTGCCTGAGATATGTTAATGAGTTGTTAAGGTGTTTGATTAAAACTCTACCCTTGACCAACGCGGACAGCTTCGACGTTCTACGTCACACCGAAACTTCAAACTTGTCACAAGACGCCTATCATCTCAATACGTGTCGATCGATTTCTCTTTATGTATTTATTTCATCCATGAGTTGTATTTGTAAATCTTACATTAAAATTGATTGGCTTGCAGAATTAAATTCTGATAATAATATTAACCAAAATAAAATCCATCAATAAATTTGAATCAAAATTTTGTTTGATAAAAAAATAATACAACATTTGCAGGACTCAACAGATACTATAGTTTAAAATAATTGTAAATTGAAAATGTAAATTAAATAAAAACATGAAAACCACATTTTCTGAGTGGTATAATCGGTATGATTTGATATATTTAATTAGATACATTAAATTGTTGATGAGTTGACATTAATCTATTCGATACACGTGTTATAGCAAACTGGTGACATCGTTGGGGGCTCAAGAACATGTTTCCAGATCAATCAAACATTTGCTGCAACGTGTATTTCACGATTGGCGTCTCATTTTTAGCTAATTCAAGAAATGTCATATCGCGAAAATAGATTAGACTTTAGGAAACTTTCGGACACCTTGGTATTCGAGTCCGCGCGCAACTCGTCAAGATTTCATCTCGCCTTTTTTTAAAGTGTCCTTCGTATCTTAACAGCTTTTCCATGACGGATAAATTTTTCATTTCCAGTTGTGCCAATTTTTCTTCTACTAATTTCCTTGTTTCTTACTTTTCTCCTGGACATTTCCTTGCGAGAAAATAATTTACACTTTCGATCCGCAAATTTCGCCTCGTTTCCAATTCGCTTCAAGTTTGACTTTTCGTGTTAACACATTGTAAATTTTGCAATTTGAATTTGAGCATTTCATAACTGTCGCATTAAAATTGGTCTCGAAGATACCAACGGTGAAACGTACGATACCAGTTTCATGAAACAGTGAAGCATGTTTTAAGAAAATGCGGGATGAAAAATTAATACAAAGGGTGGGAGGGAGGGACAAAATAATGAAGAGGTTTGCGAAACTCGGTCATGCGAAATGGCTCCCTGTCGAGTTAATAATTCATGAATTTGATTCCACGAGCGTTTTTGGGATCTTCTTTCATAGTTGGACGTTTTTTTCTCACATGCGTGACAGTTCCTTCATTTAGCGTACTTTTGTATCTGCCAAGTTGATGCGCGAAGAGATAAATTGGCGTATCCTTCCCACCGAACGGCTGCGTGGTAATGGCATTCCGGCTCGTGTCTGTTTCAGTCAACAAGTGATATCGATCCGCTGAATAACATACGTATCAACCTACTATCATTTCATATCTCTGTCATGGTAATAAGGAAACCGCTGTTTGTCGCAAAATAATTCAAAATATCAATTATTCCATAACTTTTTTTTGTCAAGGTCATCACTCATGGATTATTTTGTATAAAAATTCTTTCAAAATTGTGATGCCATTTGTTCGAACTTTTTTAACAAATTGAAATATTAAAACTCATATTTTTCTTTTAATTACTTTATTAGTGGTGCAAATAGAGTTTCTAGATAGTTTATTTTACATTGAAAAACTTAACTGTTTATTCAAATGTTTTAGCAAATAAGACTTTATTTGAATACTGAATTTATTGAAGCATTTTTTAATGTTAGAATGCCGATTTTTGTATGATACAATTCTGGTGATTATTTTAAATTTTTTACGTCAAAGTATGCAGCTGATTAAAAAAGGTGATTAAAAATAGAAGACGATTAAGTAGTGTGTACACGAAATAGCTACCAGTGTTTTCGACTACTAAAAATATGTAGAAAATGTTGACAAGAGCAGGATTCGCCAATTTCGCTTTGCAACATTTGTCACACGTTATTCTATATCCAATGTATGCATCCCGCAGATATTTCGAAATTTCGTTTCAAATGTGTGGTGAAATATGAAATTCATTTGACACTTTCCGTCCGTTATAAGAATTCACACGATGATTGTATTTTGTCATCTTCTTTCAAAAAATGTCTATTACATATTTATACTTCTAATGTGAAGAAACAACTCATAGTTTAACTGTTCACAAAATAAAATTATGTTTACAGTTTTCCTCGATATCATTAATTTTCGTTTATTACTTCACCTTTGGTTTTTATTTTTACAATAAAATTTAACTTCTATCGTATTTATTAATCAAACTGTTTTTATAAAACAATTTTTCACTGTTGAACAAGATTTTTCTCTAGATTTTTATTCATTATTTTTTATTTTTATTTTTATTTATTTATTTATTTTTTTTATAATAAAAAATAACTTTGAGTTAGACTCAATAACATTCATATTTGTCAGTCATTGTGATAAAATTAATGATTTATCTAATTATTTATCAGTGAGAATTAAAGAAACGATTTGCACTATTTGCTAGCACTATCATCAGAGACTTGGTGAACGTAGCCGACTAATCGATAGCAGCTCGAAAATGGCGGCTTTCTGCGGGGCGGAGTGTAGCTTCTTAAATTTATAAGACAATCTTCGAGTCAACTACTTCTCGTTCGTTTCGTGACGAACAACTTTTTCATTACCAGTACACCTCCCCGCCCCCATCTTTTTTTCGTGACCTCCTGCTTCATTAATGTTCAGCATATAGTTTTGTCACCAAAATTTGAGTCACGGGGATCCTCTCGCCATCATCTCACCGTTTATAATTCGTTCCTTCAAGGAATGATCGACAGTCAACCGATAAATCCTGGTCCGAAATAAGCTTCGAAATTCTCGTTCTGCATTCCAGTTTCATGTCAAACTGAAGTTTGATGGATAAACTTTCGATATAAATGTAGACGCGTCAGCTTCATTTGTAAGCCAATTAGAGTTAATTGTTTGTAAACCAATCAGTTTAGAAAACAATTTTACTGCCATACTTTTCCCTCTTAATAAACGACTTTGTGCAAAGTTTGTTTGGATCTTTATTTAAAGTAGTTATTGAATATTTTTGTTTCTTGTTTTCTTGACTTGTTTCTTTTTTTCATGACCACGCAGTTGAAGAAAATGATTTTTTTTTTATTATAAATTTAGAGTAATTTGAAAAAAATAAAATTTTGTGTTTATAATTTTATGTTCATAATCAAAGGTTCATTTTCAAAATTGTTCGACAAGAATTTCTGAATGACGAATAAAAATACGAAGCAAATTCACAAACTGCGTTTTAGATTCTGGATATGATTCGTAGTGAAGCTGGTGATTTTTCAAGTCCCTGCCTTCTCGAAAAGCGCTGCTCAGAACAATTTCCCGTTCCGCGCCACTGTAATACGATAAAAATGCTTATAGAATTTTTTCACTCATAAAATGCGATCGAATTTTTATATCTTTTCAAAGATATACGACAATTGGAGGTTACAATATTTTTCGTTATTCTCATATTTCACTTTCTACCGCGGAAATAGAATAAAAAATGAAAAAATAAAAATTGAAATCAAGTGTCAGAAATGAAAGGAAAAATATAAAACAAAATACGATTAAACAAAGCAAAGAATAAAATGTTGTTTTACTTTTTTCGGTTTGGTTTGCTCGTTTATGTGAATTCGAATCTTGTAAACTTGATCACTGGAGCAACAACAAAGAAAAGGGAACTGCAAATAAAGCAGTGAAAACCGCTTTGCCGGCGGGAACAAATGTATCAGATTTCGCTGGCAAGAATGAAACGTCAAGTGTTCACTCATCGAACCGCGCCCCATCGATGTAAATCGATTCTATCGATCAGAGAGCACTGGCCGTCACGATTGCATTGTATTGATAATGCGTAATGCATGGCGCCAATTACTCGGCTTGTGTAATGGAAAATTGTATGTGATGCCGATGCGCCGCAAAATACGCAAAAGCTAGTCGATGCGCGCCACACCGGCGCTGACAAATGATGAAAAGGCGGGGTTAAATAAATCTGCCGGATCACCAACGACAAAAACGTTAAATAATTTTGTCCATTGGCAGCGCTGCGTGTTTTACAATACCAAAATTGTTACATTTTATTTATTATTGTACTTGAAAAATTATACATGAGATATTTTTTGGATTTCTTCAAAACAAGTTTTACTATTTTATCCTGCAATATAAATGCAGTTTGGTTTACTTTTAAGGTAAAAGTGACACTCAAAAAACTTTGTTATTCCGAAAAAGAAAATAAATAAATAAAAAGATAATTATAAAGTTCAAATTATTCTTAGTTTTCTGAATTCATTGAATTACAAATTAAATTGTAGATTTAATTTTGACACCGTAACATTTAACTATTATTTTTGAATATTTACAAGGATATTTAAAAAGATTTAAAAAATTTGATTTTTTGTTGATCTGCTTTATCTCAAAGTTGACAAAAAGTTCACATTGAATTTCATTGAATAATTCTCACGGGATTGCAAGACAATCATTTGTAATTCGCCGGAATATCATTTGAACAATTATTTGTTCCACTGATTCTATGATGAATTTCTTCTTAAACAAGTTAGTCGAGCGTTACTCAAGTTACACGAGATTCATTCAAGAGCACCCAGCTCATTCATTATAGGAAATTTCGTTTTCAAATGATCAAAGCGTACCAACGTGGAAACATTTTTTTACATAAGGGTGTAGTAGTAATTTTTTGTTTTTCTATTGTCCAGATCAATGTAACGGAATAAATGTATATGGATGGTAGTTGAGTATAAAAACAACAATGTTTGCGATGAAATATTAGTTTACAAAAAATTTGTAACGATTCTTGTATCTGGTGATTTTGGTTTTTGTTTCATTTTTTTCTTCTGTCTCGGTACTCTGCTTTCAAAAGGCTGGAGACATTTTATTGATGACTAATCATGTTCTTTATTTTTGTTTCAGTGAGATTGCACGACAGTATACAAGAGGAAAATTATCACTACCTCGTCTTTGATTTGTAAGTATTTTCCTTATCATTTAAATTTTACAAAGGAATAGAAGTTCTTTTTGTCAGATGCCTCATATACTTTTAATTAAGAAAATGACTAGAAATCAAAAACTTCAGTTCAGATAGTGTACAAACAAATCCTAAAACAAATAAAAATAAATAATAAACAAAACAACGACTTTGGTGAAAATAATTAATAATGATAATTGAGCATTTCATCCATGTATCATTTTACATATTTGAAAAAAAGAAAAAAAATTTGCATCGAACAAAAAACTGACGATTCAAAACAATACCAAAACTCAATTATCTACTTTCATTTATTCCTGGCATTTATTTGACGCGAGATAACGTCGTTAGCAAAAAGAAATTGAATTGACCAGCGTTGCGCTGATCTAATTAAAATTGTGAATTTCGAAGAATCACCTTCTAAGTGTAGTTGGAACTTTTCTCGGTTTTCTCCCTTGCCTATCGTCTTTTTCGTCCACTTTACTTGGCTCGACAAAGTAATTCATTTATAATCAATACCAAAGAAACAAATGACCGCGTTGTTAGTTTTCCATTAATTCGTTTTTTTATTATCTTTAATAATCAATAACAAATAATGTGTAATACGCGTGTTCATTTTGCAATAAAAAGAAACCTACAAAGTTAGTAATCGATAAGAAAGACAAACGAAAATTGAGTAGTTACTTTTTTGTTTGTTAATAGAAAAAATTTTTTTTGAACAAGCTATTTTGTAAGGGAAATAATATAATTTTCTGTTACAATTTTCAGAGTAACTGGAGGCGAATTGTTCGAAGATATCGTAGCTCGCGAGTTTTATAGCGAAGCCGATGCATCTCATTGTATACAACAAATTTTGGAAAGCGTACATCACTGCCATCACAACGGAGTAGTGCACAGGGATCTCAAAGTAATGTTTGTTTTCAACTATTTGTTTGGCGCTATTAAATTATTACTGTACATATTTAACTTTAAAACTTGTTTATCCTTTTTTTAATATCATTATTATAATTTTATTTTAGTTTTTGAAAATAGTTTGATTCAAAGTACAAAGGATTTTTTTCGAAGGTCATTTATATGCGCACATCAGAGATACTATAGGGATAAGGATTTCAAACAGTTGCAGAAAATTTGATTTTCAAATGTAGATAGATGGATAGATTATTTTTTAAATTCTTACTGAATGATTTTTTTTTTTTTTTCAATTTTCGTTAGATTTACTTTTCATCAATCTCTATTGTACACTTTTTTTCAATTAAGTTTTTCATTGAAACTCTTAATCCTGTCTTATTAGATTTTATGTGATTATTATTTTATAATAAAGAAACAACGTTTTCTATTCATTAAACTGAAGATTAGAAGTTAACAAGAAAGTAAGAAGCATTTTGTTCTCTTTCAGCCCGAAAATTTGCTCCTTGCGAGTAAGGCAAAAGGAGCCGCCGTAAAATTAGCAGATTTCGGTTTAGCGATAGAAGTACAAGGTGACGTTCAGGCATGGTATGGTAAGTATAACAACAACAAGCAAATATATGCACTTTCATTATTTATTTTCAATTACTTCCTTATAATTAAAAGTATATTTGACCAAAACTTTATTAAATAAAGTAATATTGTGCAAGAGATTATATGTAACAAATTAATAAAAGTATTAGCGGGACTAATTAATTACGATACAATTTTTGCTAAGTAAAATTCATGTTATAGAGTCTCAAAACTTACGTAATAGATGTAATGCAATTTACCAGATTTTCAGTAGGTCAGTTTTAATGGAGCTTGGAAATCAATTGAAACATACAGTAATATAATCGCTCCACAACGTCTCATAGCGACTGTTTCGCATTTTAATGAATATGTTTTCATAATTGGAATAATCCAGAAAATGATTTTCTAAATAATATAATTACCTTGCTTTTTTAACAGGATGATAATTTGTGAATGAGTGTTTCAAATAATTATGCTATTGTTAACTAGGTTTTGCCGGAACGCCTGGTTATCTCAGTCCAGAGGTGTTAAAGAAGGAGCCCTATGGAAAGCCAGTAGACATTTGGGCATGTGGTGTTATTCTGTATATTCTTCTGGTCGGCTATCCACCATTCTGGGACGAGGATCAGCATCGATTATATGCACAGATCAAAAACGGATCCTACGACGTAAGTTTGTCACGTGTCGCATTGGCTCGAACGATCTATATGTTGAACACAAATTTACGCGGATAAATTGTGTGCATAAATTATTCCACCTCGTCTAGCAATTTCGAAAAATGCGAGCATCCACGACTCAACTCCGTCTCACGCAATTTGTTCCTGAAAAGACTTCATTCAAATGGCAGACTCGCTCTTGGATTTTCGAATTTATGGCCACCTATATAAATTGACATTCAAACTAGCTGACTTGATCGTCTCGCATTCGTTATAATATCTTTTGCCTACTTGTCATGTGCAAATCGCGTACATTTTTTTATATCCAAGAAGAAACATTTGCGAAAAACTCAGAGCGTGCATTTTCACAAGATTCACAAAGTATTGTCAATTTACAAATTCGAATAACAAAGCCTCCTTCGTTGTTTGTTTCTTATTTTCTTTCTTCTCAATTTTGTTCTGCAAAGAAATTTTAGACTAGCGGCACGTCTCTCGGGGAAGAAACTAATTAAATTCATTGTAGTTTTCAGAGTTAAACACATTGTGTTCACGCGCGTAGGATATTAATGTTGTTTCATCCACCGGTGTCGCATTCTAAGTCTCCCGTTTTAGCCACGATAAATATTTCTTGATTATGTACTCGGCTGGATAATTTAGTTTGAAATTAAAGTTCGCGCTGATTCATTGTAAGCCATTGGTAATTAGATGCGTGGTATAATTAATTTTAGATCGAGTGTACAATTAAATTTAACAATTTGATCAGACGTGAAACAGCTTCGCAACCGATTTCAAATTTAATGCTCAACATGATAACAATGTGGGATTTCTTTTTGATTTTAGTATCCAGCGCCAGAATGGGACACTGTCACGCCGGAAGCGAAGAATCTCATCAATCAGATGTTGACGGTGAACCCAAGCAAAAGAATTACCGCCAGCGAAGCACTCAGGCATCCCTGGATTTGCGTAAGTGTTCCAAATTCTATAACTGATACTAACATTGTCACAATTTATCCTGTGACGTATATTGAAAAATTATCTTAAAAAAAATGATTGATTCATTCTATTGTTATGCTACAATAATGATGACAATAACATTCCAGTCAAATGCAATTTCAATTTTGCAATATTTTTATAATAATTGAAAATTTGCAGATCAATCTATTAATTGTGTTTTTCTTTTGTGTTACAGCAACGTGAACGTGTTGCATCTGTGGTGCACAGACAAGAGACTGTTGACTGCTTGAAGAAATTTAATGCCAGACGTAAATTAAAGGTGAGAGGATGAATTTATTTTGAAATGCAAACGCAAATTGACTTTTGCCGATGGATCACACAGACACTCTTGGGATTCGGAGTGAAATGCAAGCGAACGTAACGCTTTTACAATTTTTTCACATCAAAATCGCGTCACTTGACAACCATGACCTACATTTTAATTCTCAATTATGCAACGCTTAACATCAAAACAAACATTTCATTTCGAAAAATTGTCGAATTGAATCAAAGTGATCATAACGAGAGACACCACTGTCTCACAAATTTGTTTGTTTAACAAACAATAGCAATTGTAAGTATCCAATTATTTACTCTGTGGTATCAAGTTGTTTACTTTATTTGGCTGTGAAAATGAGTAGATTTGAAACTGTCCGTTTGTAATTACCTATAGGTAATCGGAACATTATTTGTTTGATAGTACAAGTTGTTCTTTTGAAAAAATGTTGTGCTCACAAAGTTGGAAATAAAAAAGTTTAATCTCCTAAACTCTTTACAAAGTACAAGAAATAAAAGTACAGGGAAGCGGTGAATCGATATCAATTTTGCACACATCAGAGTCAAACGTTCAGGAATTGAGCGATCGATTTTGCTGCGGGACAAATTTGTTCTCCAATTGATTAAGCCGGTTAGCTGAGTCCGGCGAATCAATTGGCTGACTGCGACATGGTTTTTCACTTGGCGTTTAGATGTTTCCTGCCACTTCGGCTGGTAACGAAAAGCCGCACCGTTAATGGCTTGAGAAGATGATAAGTTGGTCGCGCACCTGATGGCGCGTGGCGTTTTCAATTGCCAACTCACGCGGAAGAATGCCGACCAATGAATAACACGCGTCAGCGCAACTATTGTACAGTTCGCACGTGCGTCACGATACAGACCGAAATATTTTCACATTCAGGTTGGTTCGGGTCGGCACTATTTTTATATCCGCTGCTCGCGGTAACATTCGGTGGGAATAAACGTTCAACAATTTTAAAACAGTGAAATGTTATCCAAAAAGTACGCACAATTTAATTTCATTAAAGAAAAAAGAAAAAATCAACCTCTAAATGTTGATTTTGTATAATTTTTTGTGTAACATTATAAAAGAAAGATATTAGTTGCGGGTGAAATGTTAAAATATTCTAAATGTAGGACCATCATTCATATTTGGCAATTCATGTCAGTTATTTTAATCTCGAGATTCAATTTGTATGTTGATCAAATTTGAAAACGATTTCAATCTGAGTCATAGCTTTTTGATTGAATATATTTCAGACGATGCTCATTTATATGATATCTTAACAGAATGGCAATTATTGATTTATCTCTCATTACTTAATTTTTAATGGAGTGAAATCTAATTTCAAACATCGATCGTAGATTGTATAGTTGGTAGAGTAGAAGAATTTCAACAGTCGTTATAAAAAAGAAGTAATTTATTCCGAACACGTATTTCCAAGAATTTATTTGCAATAAAGAAGAGTTAACAAGTAATTTCACTTGCAAGCTTATTTTTTCAGCATTATTGGCAACGTCGCAAGACAAGTGTCTCGGAGTCGTTAATAAACATGCGTTTTCATATGCTAATCACCGCTACATACATCTATTACAATATTGCTATTTGTCTCTAGTTGCAGCGGGAACTGCCAAGGAAACTTTTTAAACCATTTAACCAACTTTGTTACACATTACTAAGTTGCGAAGTAACACTATCTGACAATTTCCAGTTCTATATATTTTGTTTTTCGAGTGTCGTTCTGTGTGATCCAATAAGGTAACATAAATTACAAACTATCAAATTAACAGCTGCTGATATAATTTTTCGTTCAACTTGAATTGAAATATCAAAATTAAACCTCATTTATTCTTACTTGTCAACTGCCCATCAATCTAGCGTCTTTCACTGAGAACAAATTTTGAATCGGAGTAGTCCAAATCTTTCCGATTTTTATTCTCGGTTTGCTTGTTTGTAAGTATTGTACTTGTTTCCAAACAGACCAGAATCAATTATGTACCGTTGCCAAATTTTATTTGACCATTGATTAGAATCACCTTACAAGACTTTCCGGAGCTCTGAACACGCTGAGTGCGTCCCCAAGGTTTCCTCTAAAACTTACTTTGGCTTGGGCAACGTCATCAAGAATTGGTAATTGAAAAATGATTGGTTGGCATGGTTGGATGCAAATCAAGGGAACAGATGAATGAATATTAATATCCAAATTATAACCACATGCATCCATACGCAGCTGTGATAAATTGAAAACGTTAGATAGATGGAGCTACGGATAGCGAAGATCCGAATGATCATTTTCAAAAAAAAGTTAATTTAATTAGTTTTTAAAGCAACTGAGAATTTGATGAAAATTGGATAAAAACGTTCAATAACTCTTATCTGTTGAAATTTCAGGGTGTCATCCTAACCACTATGTTGGCGACACGGAACTTTTCCAGTAAGTATGATCAACAAGGTAAGTACCTCGGACCCTCTTCAGCGCTACTTTAAACTACGACAAGACGTATAGAATCAAAACCCTTCCCCCTGTGATCCATCACCTGTCATCTCATAATCACTCTTTGTTCATTGACTGCACAATCACTTTCGAAACTTGTTCTTCTCAATGTCGCTCTCTTGGCCGACTCTCGTTCATACGTATCATTTGCTTGTTTATAAATTAAACACGCTGTGACCAATGTTGTGTCACCAACCACCGAAATGCCAGAGCTGTCAATTAGGAACCAATCAGTGGTTTGACAAAACCCAGTCAAAGTGAATCGCTTAGTAGACAAAGAAAAGCAGACGGTGGCCGAATAGATTTGGACGGATTTGATATAATGATTTCAAATTGTTTGAGTTCAATCAAACCCGCCCTTCGAAATCTGAAGTCACACTCTGAACTTTCATGTTATGCATGATGAATATGAAGGGACGTCAAGTTACGGTCAAACTCTACATAATGTCAATGACAATTTGTTACATTGCGATCATTGATTTTTGATTACATCTTTTGTTTATTCGTTTCATTTTAGCGTATTTTTGGAATTAATAAAATAATGAATAAATAATACAGTCATGATTGAAATTGTAATTTTTTTATTCGATTTTTATATTATTTACAGGTCATAAATTTTTAAATATATTCACATATATTTTTATACACATATAAAAGTTTTTTTAAATGAATTTCGTAACTTATTTTGGTTGATTTTATATTCATCTATTTGGAGCAATAACTTTTGTATGCATAAAGCACGCACCAAAATTTCACTGTTTGATACAATGATACCACTACTCCCGTCATACTGACATTCGCACTAGCTCGCACTCGACCTGGCAAAAATCATGTTCCGTTACCCAGGAATGTTAATAATTGGAATTACCGAAAAAAATCATATTCATTTCAATTTATATACAAATCTACAAAGTTTTTTTTTTAAATCGAATCAATTATTGAATCAATTTTAATCAATTAATCCTTTTTTTGGTGACCCAGTGGACTTGAGCAGGTTGTATTGAAAGATTTAAATCAAGTGGAGGACTAAATTCATGAATATCTTTAACAAATTTTTTTTGACAAAAAAACAGACTTCGAGAAGAGACAAATGATACTCAACATTTTTTTAAAATTCACTCAAATGTCTTCTACGTAATTGTAGTTGTATGAGATAACAATGCAGAATTTGCTGACGAGTACAAAACTGCGATACGATTCTTCCACGTGGAGAGATTCAATCTTCAGCACGGTTTAACAACTTTAACCACTTAACAGTTTTCTTATATCTACTTAAGGTGTTCGTATTACTTTTTTCGTACTGAAATCACGTACAAGAATGCCTGTTCTTGCAAGAACCTATGTCATTCACATAGTCTTTGTTAATAATGTTCTATAAAATTAAAAACGTAACAAGTAACCTGTAATTTTTCTTTAATTGCTTTTCGGATCGTTAACATCGACTTTGACAATTAATTAAATATCGCATCTATAAAAGTTCAGATTAATGAACTGGAAGAAATGTTTTTAAAATAAGTCAACTGTTTCAGTCCATTGAGTTATTAAATAAAGTTAATTCCATTTGAAATAAACATTTTTATTCTGATTTTTCTTCGTCGGTTCTTTTTGATTTTTAATAAGGTAATATTTTTATTCACATTTTGTCCTGGGTAGCAGCACTGTGACAATCAAAATTTCGTAGTCTATCACTAATCCATTTAGAACGTTCATTCTCTAATAGCTACACTTAAACGGCTATATGTGTATGTAAATTTTGCCTCCAGTGGAATTAATAAACATTACAACCTGTTTGATCAGTTATAATCTTGAATAACAAAGAACTCTTGCTAATTGATCTATTTTTCAATTCTCTTCATTTTACCACTTATGAATATAATTTACATATACGTATAACGTACAATAAATAAACCTTAAAAAAAATTAAATAAACTGGATGAAATAGTAGAAACAAAAGATTCCGAATCAAGTTTCAAATAAAAATTAAAAAAGTGATTCACAGTTAAAATCTGTGACGAAAATTTCATGTTTAAAAGGCGACACAATAATTATTTAGTCATCCCCTAATTTTTCAAAAGACAGTCTGTCCCGAAATCAACAGACACAAAACCCGAACTTAGAGAATGTTGTCTCTCTTTTTTTGTTCAAATAAAGTAGCTGTGCATTATAAAAATAATAGACGGAATGGTATATTATTTTTGTAAGGTGTGTTTTAGTTTGAAAAATGTTGTAATCAAAAAAATTTTTTTTTTTCGCACAAAGTATATACCAATGTAAACCAATTAGTATTATTACTGCATTTTTGAATAAAAAAGTAAATATTTCTTACTCAGTTAAACGTTAATTCTCGGTATACACGAACGTTGATTTGCTCATTAATAAATTCCGTTTGATTGGATTCAATTATTAATCTTCTAAACGATAATTCAATCATGACGGTTTGATTAATTACTTTTGCTATGATTACTCGATTACAAGTTAATGATTCGAACTCAAAGTCAGAAACAAGAACATCCGAGCCGAATTTCAAAATGTATTTCTGTTTCACTGAAAATTAAATAAAAATATAAACAATTCATTTTCCATTTGTTTTCGAGTGTCAAACACCTTTTTGAGTTTCTAAAAGCCAATAAATGATTATTCAAAAATTAAAACAAACTTACCGTTGATTATTTTAAGGACGTTTATCTCTCTCTTGGGATCGTACGAAATAATTATCCCATGTCGCTGATTTTGTTCGCGCGCTTCGAGTCGTACGAGCAGCTGCACGATTGAGCAAGTCTGTGAGCCGTATCAAATGAATATTACACTCGCGAAAACGTTCGTCCTGTTAAAATGTACTGTGACAGCACTAATTGCTATCTCGCGTTCAAATAAATCAATATCTGCATTATATTCGTCAAACTTGTGCTCAACTGGCTTTTGACGCTCCAACTCCGATATGAACGATAGTCGAGCAGTATCAAGCTGTACGATAAAATTGACGATAAGAAAAAGCTACAATTCATTCATCTTATCATCCATTGTCCGCTGCTGATCCGTCGTTGCTGAAATTATAGCATGAGTTTGCAAATCGTGTCCTCGACTATACAGATAATGAAAGAAAATCATGCTTTAATTTTTTGCGTATCCTACCGTCAGTTTCCACTATGTCTTTATATAGAATCAGATCAAAATTATGTTACGCGTTACGCGAAGTGGGTCAGAGGTACAAGAATTTTTTTTTTGGATCAATATTTATTGTATAATAATCTGCGGTTCCGATATGGTATCCATTTATTTGTTCTCGGTCAGCTGATGGGTTTAGGGTTTGGAGTATCTAGCAGAACTACAAAAAATAAGAAACATTTAATAAAACAACCTGTCTGATACTTTTAACGTTAAAACCATTAGGTCGACTATCATGAACATTGTTTTTTCAGATACGTTTATTTGTAAATTATTTAAGCTGCGGTTCTCACAAACAATAATATTCAAACAAAAGTTATCATACAAAGTTTACAAACAACAATTTCCACAGATTTTTTTTTTCATCCCTAATAAATTTCGTAGTTGAAATATGACTCGGTGTAACTTCGAAGGGTTTATATAATTTCCAGTCGATAAGTTCTAATATTGCATTTGGAACGAGAATCCTTAACATAACACAAATTCTTCATCAAAGTTGACTGACAAATTAATAAAGCTGAATGAAAAAACAAGTTAGAATAGATGGTAAAACGCTTCACGCAAAATATACATGAAAGGCTGAACAATTTTTTGAATAGCTGTTTTTTGTGACTGGTGTTTTTTTCCTCCTTTTGGAGATACGTAGATAAACTAATTGTACCATTTTTAACTGGTTGATAATTTATCACGTAATTATGTTGACTCATTATTCTTGCGTTGATAATTTTGAGCGCTTATTCATTTTCTTTAAAAGTGTTCAAGTGATTTAAAAAAAAGCAAAACAAAACGAATTGATTAGAATATTTGACTTTGTTTAATGAGCATGTGGTATCTACTTGCACCGTTATCGTTTTGAGTGTACTTAGTAATAGTTTTTCCGAGGAATTTAATATCGTTTGCATGTAAAAAGCAATTTTCCAAATTGCTCAAACGAATTTGATTTCATCACACACATCTAAACAACTTGAGTATTTTCTAAACTCTTTTTATTTTTGATGCTGATGTTGTTTTCAATTTTTATTTTATCAAAAGTCGTCATTTTTTTGGGTCGTAAAATTAAAACGCAGAGCGATTTATAAATGTCAATATTTTATACTTTTTTACATACTCTTCATATAAAATACAAGCATTAAGAACAAACTGCCGTTAAAACTCGACGTTACTAAAAATTTTCATTGCACTATTTCGTTTTGAAAGTGATAGCCATGAATTCAGCACATGTAAAATTAAATTTTGAGCAACAAATAAAATATGAAACTAGTTTGAAAGCTCGCATCTCATTCAGCTCAACTTTACAGTTTCAAAAATACTGTGCAAAATGAAAGACTGAAGACACAAGACACAACATTTTATTGGCACAACATTTCACATCAACCAAACATCATTCAAATTCTTTAAACAATTGTTAATCAATTAATCAATGAGTCGTTTAATTTTGTGTATAAAATTCAAATTGAAATGTTTATCTTTTTTTGGATTTGCATTTGTTTGTCAAAAAAAAGGAAGTTGAGGATGGTTAAAATGTCATTTGAAACAATTGTTTAAAAGAAAGACGGATGAAAATAGTAGTGTGGTATCAAAATGAGCCAAGGTTTGTGACAAATTAGACTAATTACATATGTAAATAATATTGACAAGATCTGTGTTGTAACTAGTTTGGTTGTGCATCACGAAGATAATAACGGTATCATTAGTGATGTGGCATGTTTAGAGGAAAGTGCAAGAGCAACCAAACAACTTGTCTCGGTGCTTCATAGTCATAGAAATGTATAACCGTGGATATCATTATATATTGCAACGTTTAGCTAGCGGCTAGCAAGTGATGTTAACGAGATGTCTGTGTCTGTTTTCTTTGGTTAAACCCGTTACCATCCAACAACCGATCTCTATTGAATCAAAATGAACCACGAACAACCGTTCCACATTTGATCAACCGATTGAAAATTACGTTGATCCACGCTGTGATACGAAGAAAGTGGTAAGACGTCATATGTTTGACTTCCATTCCAGTCGTGCAAAGACATACGCTGTAAATCAAATAAGCTTAGGCTTCTTAACCACTTCTTTTTTAATTTCCTAATCTAATTAACTTATTGGTTTGCACTGCCGGTAAAGCAGGTACATTACTAGTCCGATCTTTATTCCTTGTAAATATTTTGGAACCACTTTATGAAACTTTCAGCTTTTGAGGAGCTTTTTTTTTCATAATTATTTTAGATGACTCGGTAGAATGTGAATTAGAGAACTAGTTTATTTATGAATCAGGAAAATGAACGAAACAAATTTCGTTATAAAATTGAAATGATGAGGATGCGTAAGAGGCTTAACAAATTTAGCTGCAGTTATTACGTTGATATGGCAGTGCACGTGCATGCCTGACTGCATGACCTAGCT
Source organism: Trissolcus basalis (assembly GCA_025266255.1). Taxonomy (NCBI): domain Eukaryota; kingdom Metazoa; phylum Arthropoda; class Insecta; order Hymenoptera; family Scelionidae; genus Trissolcus; species Trissolcus basalis. The sequence continues at coordinate 24,484 of JAAMPD010000598.1, read as the reverse complement.
TTGCTGCGAAAAATCACGCTTTGCATATATGTATTTTGCGTGCAGGCGTACTAAACTCTAGTTTTATCACTTGAGATACCCCTGCGTTGCGGGTGAGTGTGTCTGATCCCAGATCTTATAATATAACCTCTCTATCGAGGTCGCTTTAAATGAAATCCGTCGCCAAATAAACTTGACTAATAAAACAAAACTGAACGTCTAATATGCACCTTAGCAATATTTTCTTACACCTGAGATATTCCTAATGATAAAATCCCTCATTATTATACACCTCTTCGCTTTTTTTCTATTATTTAATTCAACTGATACTACCACCTTGATAATATTTCCATTCATCAACTATTGTGCATTTTTAAATAGAATGCCAATTGAGAACAAAAGCTTATACAATTGATGGACAGCGCTATTCAGACCCCCTTTTTTCACGTTGGTGAATGGAAATAATATTTTTCGACACAACTTTTATTCTACAAATAACATTTATGTAACTTTTCGTCTTTATTCATTCTTATTTGTTATTATTGTATGATGTGCTTTATCGTCAGAAAGCAATTTATATAAAAAAAAAATAATATATATATATATATATTAAGTAGATCGGTCGTCGAATGAAGTACATTACTTTTTTATGAAACTGAGCTTAAATCATTTGAAAATGTACTTTCTACATTAATTTTTCAAATTTATTACCGAAGAAGATTACACGATAATTCAATACGATATTTTAGTTTTTCCTATCTTGACGAAGTAGTCGACCGCAAATGTGTCAAGGTAGGGAAAAATAAAATTTTCACATTGAATCATCTTGAAAATTCACTTGGTAATTTAACGTTGAAAAAATCAATTCGGAAAGTATGTATATTTTTAAACAATACCAAGGAACCCGCACGTGTTTATCATAGAAAAGTCAAATAAATAGAACATATTTTAATTTTCATCATTTTATCTTCATCACTGAAAGAAAGTTTACATGAATACTAATCCTAAAATTCGAATATTTATCATGAATATGTGTCTTCATTGATTTATTTGTACGGAAAACTTCGTGCAAATAAATAATGAACTTATTGAAGATAATTAAATAAAATTGTTTTATTTTTCATAGCATATTTTAAGCGATTTTTTATATGGTTATAATAATTATGGTTCAACGTGATATATTAATTATCACGAAATAATAGATTTATAATATAATTCAAACTTTTTTCTTATCTGTCTTAAAGAAATAGCAGGTGAACATTATTAAGAAACAAAAAATCTCTATAATGCTTAATCTTTCAATGTGTCAAAATCTATTTGTGTGTCACAAGATATATATTATTCATGTAAGCCTGTTTTTATAAAATAAGTTTTAAATAGAATACAGCATTTCATCCTTATTATTAATAATAAAGTATAATAATGAACTAACATAAAAAATCATACTTAATATACTATTTTTAACGTTCACAATATAAATTAACGTTTAATAGACACACATACGATTTTATGGGTAATAAGAATTTAGGGATTATGTAATTTTATTTTATTTATTTTTTTTTCAAATCATGCACATAACATGATAGGATTCCATTATTCGTTCTCTCAAAAATTTTTTTAATGAGATTCTTGAAAAATAGTTGTATTTTTGTCAATTTAAAAAAAAATGATTTGAAGAAAAACGTGCTACTCCTTTGGTTTCATAAAAAATATTGTACTTCGTCCAATGATCAGTTTTTTATGCAGATTTCCGATAAGGTAGTTTTATTAATTTCGGGACAAGAATGCCAAGAATGAAGATATAAGTATTATAGATAGTCAACTGATTGCAATTTTACTAGTTTACAATAATGATTGAGATATTATTAATTTATCAAACTTTTCATGAATTCTTGGTTTTATGTACCAAAATTGATGTCTATTTAACCAGAAAATGTGGTGAAGGCCAAATAAAATGAATTCTGGAATTAAATGGATCATACGTCAATTGATATTTTGTTTTTGAAATCGTTTCTAAACAATTTCGCCTCTTTTTCCAGGTAAAAGTGTCCCAACTAAAAAGGAAGATGGTTCTCAAGTCAAGGAGTCTACCGACAGCAGCACGACGCTGGAGGATGATGACGTAAAAGGTTAGATTACTTTTTTATTATTATTTCATTTCTTTCATACTTGAGATTCAATTACCAATATTAAACGTAAGCTACATAGTTGTACAATGTTGTCAGCAGCACCGTTATATAATTTTATATTGAACCAATTTTTTATTTGGTACCTGACAGCATTGCTTTTACAAAATCATCCAGGGCTTGCAAACAGCTAGCCCTGGAAACCTGATGAAAGTACAAAATAACAGTTTACCCAACGAGACACGAAGAAACATAAGTGTTTCTCATAGAAAAAAAAAAAAAAAAACGAGACTACATGTACAAAGATTATGTGACTAACTGTCCGACTTGAATCCCTGAGTTCATAATTTTGGAATTGTCATAGTGTTTGTTTGATGTTAACACTCATAACAGTTGTACGAAGGCGTTTCTTGGACTGCGAACAATTTCAAATGTCTGTTCTACCATCTTCGTTATGCAAAATTTCTTTCCATTATACAAAGTATAAAATTGCAAGATTTGTAATATTAATTTATCTTTCGCTTGTTTAAAAAAGAATCCAATCTATCAAATTTCAAATTTCTTAACAGAAGTTGTTTGTTTGGTAAAGGTAATGGATATTAAATACACAAGGAATTTAAGATGAGCAAGATTGGGAGTTTGAATTCGAAGGTAAATTTGAAATTGATCGGCAACCAAGTCGTCGTAGCTTGTATAACAACACTCTGACGAAACCTTCTACATTCAAAGAGAGTGCGTTACGTAGTACTCGTGTTCTGTCACATGACTGACTAACGACTAACCTGTGTTCCTAACACCTGTCTCTGGGTCTATCTGCTCATCTAACAAACTAAAAAAGAAATGATATTGAAAAGCGAGAGAAAGTACTCGATATAGCGCACCGAACAATCCGTCGAGTCGCACTGCGTGGGTACACGGTTTCTTGGAAAGGTCTGAAGTGTTGCGCAACCCAATCGCCTAGGGCTTCTGCCAGTCAGCTTGGGTTTTGACTCTTGGCCTTTGTCTGCGAGGTGCGACTCACGGATTTCGTGGTGGCAATCCAAAACCGTTGCTTATTGCTCGAATACATCAGCCAGGGCTGCCGAATTTACGTACACACGTTGATTCGTATAAGCTTCTTATAGGCCCTGTAGAAGTTGTGTATCAAGTTGCGTGATTACTTTGATTAGTTTTGCCACTGTAAAAAGATCTCGTACAATTGAGTTGCATTGATTTTTAAGATGATGAATATGCTCTTTTTTTTCTGTCACAATCGTCACGTTAGATACCTACAAAAATGATACAGAAAAGCCGTCAGAATTATTGATCCATGATGTTCGATATGATTTGACAGTGTGCGTAGATTCGTTATTGGATTATGTATTTATCATACAGATCGTGCACGAAAATTTCAACATTTTACACAAATATATTATCACATGCAAATTTCATCCGCATTGCACGTGCGCGTTACACGTGTCGCTTACGCACAGAACGAGCGAGCACGCGCAAAAACAGGGATGAACAGAATTATGAACATTCGTACATTGTCGGATTTAGGTCTTTATAGGAAAATGTTTCAATACCCGCGCTTTCAAAGTTCCATTTGAATTCATTACAAAAAGTCATTTACACGTTATAATTATAATTGAATTCGGTTTCAATACTCTTATACTTCTTGACTCACTTTTTGTGTTTGTATAGTATAAGCAATTTTTAACATGACAATTTAGAAATATTTTCCTTACTTTTGATGGAATATTTATGAGGACAATTTTTTTTGTATTTTATTGATAAAAGATAAAAATTATAAACTTTAGTTTGTTAAAAATATAAAATACACGAATTCTAATTAAGAAAAATATGTTTCAGAGTTGTTTTCTTTTTTTGATTTGATATTTTTTACAGAGAAACAGAATGTTTCGACTTGTAAAATCTTAATTAAAAAAATTTGATATCAATATTTGTATCCAGTTTTTCAATATTTTATATTTTTAGTAATTTATAACTGCACACAAATAATAAAAGCGGTATAATAAATAAATAATAATAATAAAATTGTGATACTAAAAAGTAAATTGTCGCAGTTGTTTATATATTTTTTTACTTTTATATAGTACTAACTATAAATAAAACATGTTTCTCTGGAGGTTTCATTAATCATTTATGAACATTTACTATATTTCATTTTATTCAAATAATGCTTTATTTATTGTTTCGTTTATTTCGAAAATAATATTTACAAAATGGTCGTCTGTTTATTAACTTATTTATATGTGGTCCTATGAATAGTTTAATTTCAAAATAATTTCAATGAAACCTGTAAAAAAGTCGATATTGATCTTATTTTGTATAAATATGAATTATACTAAATGAAAGTGCTTATTTTATTGCAAAAATGTCGAAATATTCTGTTTATTTTAACCATCATCAATAATTGCTTTGTCGACAAATTGATAAATTAAATTATAATTATGACAAGTTGAAAAACAACATGATACTGGGTCAAAAAGTATCTGAAATAAACAGAGCATTTATCTTAATTAAAGATAAACTTCACGTAAAATGTTCACTTTGCAGTATAACGAGTGTTGAATAAGATTCATCAACATATATCACGTAGAATGCAGTTTGCAGGAGAAATTGAGAATATAAAAAACTTTTCATCCCTAAGAGTTATCAGGACATTTAAACGTTAAGTTGAGCAGCTGTATTTGAGAGAACCTCAAACACTCACACAACTCATACGTAGATTCTAAGCAAATATTCATCTAAGCCAGCGATGCTCACAAATCCATAACACAAATTTTGTTAGTGAAACAGTATTAACTGGAGTTACTTTTAAATTCTTACAAAGTATATTAGCGTCCGCTATAATTAGTTGCGATCGTAAAAAGTAGCAATCGATTTTGGTTGTACGCTTGTAAATAAAATTAATCGACCTAAACTTGGCAAATTAATCTCATTTTTAAAACTTACAATTTACCGTGATTGATTGAAAATAAAATCTAACATAAATGACGAACTTAAATAATAAAAAAAAACAATTAGACGATAAAATTGACGCTTAGTAAATCGACGACGTATATTTTTGTAATCAAAAATATGTGTTTTGGCGTGCGAATCAACGAAAAGAGAGGGGGCAAAAAAAGTATCGACCACCACTTTCAGCTACCAACCGCAAAATTTTTTCCAACTTGATCACGACTATTCATCTTCACCCTTCCCTCTATCTTTTTCTCACGAAATCAAAAAAAAAAAAAATCTTGAATTTTCTCGAATTATCTGTCAGTCAAAACGTAAGTCAAATTTGAATATTTTTAAACGCTTATCAGGTTCGACAGAACCGACCATTGTTTCTCACTTACTTTGTCTTCAGTTTCTTTTTTCGCTACTGACAAAAACCGCGTTGCTGTTCTTTTCTCGACGCTTCTTAGCCAAGTTTTGCAACAGTTTTGTTTAACTGATGAAGTGAAATTCTAAAACGTGCTTTTAGCAATTTTAGCTTCTGTTTGGTTTTAGTTAGTTATCAAACATAGATTCTGTTTCTTTACGAGAGGGTGTTGTTTTAGAGCAGGACCCTCGGCCAATCAGTGTCATTCATTTTTGGTTTCATTTCCTTTCAATTGCATAAGTATAAATCTAGAAGCTTCACCCTCTTCAGCGTTCTACGATGACTTATCAGTAGCTCGTAAGTAGGTGTCTTAGTTTTTTATTTTATTTTCTCGTCCTTCTTTGTCACATGAAACTTATAGTTCGCTCTTTTATGTGGTTATTATCATTATTATCTGACAATGCCTCAATCGAAGAGCAAACAGAAGAAAAAGAACCGTCAAGACAATGTCCCTCGGACTCAAAATAATGAGAATCGTATTTATTGTGTGTTCAACGCCATTCTTTTTACATAAAAAAATTCTTCAGTCACACTTTGATATCTCTCCGTTCATTTTGTTCCGGTGTCTCTGCATCAGACACTGCTATTTTTTATATGTCACGTATATAATTACAATTTTCGAATATTCTATTTACATTGTCGTCGCGACATATACTTTTTTATCTCTAACTGTAACTACTTGATATATTTTTAAATCTTGTCATTTATATCTGTGGTTTGAATTTCGCGACCGCAGTTTGGGCGCCAAGTTCAAAATGAGAAAAAAAAATCTATCACAGCACATTATTTATCTATTTCCTTTATATTTAATTATCACTTATATTCAAATTCACTATTCGATCTTTTCACTCACAAGAAGACAGAATTACTTCGATTTACTACTTCAACTTACTGCTTTTATTTCTTTTACTTTTCTTTGAAACTTGTACGTTTTTTTCATTTTATTTTTTTTTGTTGAAAAGGATTACGAGCAGTTAGAAATTCGCTCTACGTTATAAAAAGTAATCTGTCTTCGCAATAAATTTTCCACCCCAAGCATCTTTTCTATTAGTCTCATTTGACGATTGAAACGCACCGCACATAATTTTTTATCCTACCGAATTACTCACGCTTGAAACACGACGAAACACTTTACTTCGGTATTTTATATATATATACATAATTGTCATACCGATTAATCGTTGAAAATGTTTAGCGATTAGTGCACAATGATATTCCGGTGTTATGGATTTATGAACACACTTCTTCTCATTTTTTTATACTTATTCTTATTAGTGTGTAGTTTGACAAAAACAGCGCATCTTGCAGTCAATTGATTTTATTCACTACGTAAAAGAACTTTCTATTTTACCGATATCAGATAAAGTAAAACACGATATTATTGAATTGAAACAGCTTTTTTTAATGATAATAAGCTTGGCAAGTAAGCAAATAAAAAGATTTTTCAATTAATTATGTGAAAAATGTATAATCTGATGATTATTTAATTTTTGAAAGTTTTCACAATATCAATTAAAAAAAAAAAAATCGCCAAAAATTGCAAACGAATTCGAGTGCATTTTTCAGTGGCAACAATTGTACATTTACAATAATAACTTATCAAATTATTAGGAATTGTTAATACAAGTAGATTTCCTAGCATGTTTTTTCAAATTTTTGTCTGATCTTGATTAGTAGTGAGGGTCAAGAGATGGGGACTAGATTTGCGTAACAAATGGAGTGCGTTGGTTCCTAAAAGTTGCTATTTTGACGCACTCGGACCCTGACATTCACACGTTATGTATTTTGTTACGCAAATATAGTTCTCATCTTTTGACCTTCACTACTTTTTACGTTTTGTTTATTTTCACCTTAATATCCCTCAATCATCTTGGTACTTCGGGATCTGTTTACTAACATTGTAAAGTACAATTAAAACAGCATGGCTTTGAAGCATGTGACTCGCTTTGCACCATAACACGTCGATTTTGTTCGAAAAAAAAACCATAACGATAAAAAATGTACGATCGTGAAATTGATTTGAAAAAAAAAAAAAATTTCAATTCCGACTTTGCGATCAATAACATTTTGATTCGCACGTTTGTATTCGCACAATTTGCTTGAATACACTTATCTGACAGAAAATAATATTTGATAAAAAGAAAACATTGTTTTGAAGACGACAATATATGAAGAATGACTATCAAAATCGTTTTACATTATTGCAAATATTCATAGCGGTTGTAATTTTGAGTCAGAATTTGTTTACAGTGAGAAATGAATTTTTCATATTTTTGTCTCTTCAAATACGCTTTACAGATTGATGGTCCGACAAAATATCATACAATTCCCAACACGACTAACGAAAACCAAACAACTTACATGAAATACACTGTGTAAAAAGGAAAAAGGCTATTAACTTTCGGTGTAAGAGAATCAAATCTATCAAGTAACAGAAAATCTAGTCCTTGTAAAAACACTGTACAAAACACAACCTTCTAAAATGGACTTTTAACCAAATGATCGACTCGTTCAAAGATCTTCAACGAAACATAAATAATGCAATGAACGTCCGTAGCAAACGTTTGCCAATAGATGAAGAATTGCGACGATTCGATTAGTTGAAGTAAAAAGAAAAAAAATTGAAGTTGATGCAATGTAAACTTACATGTACATATGTCTTGAGTCCTCAAAATGATTAAAAGTACTATAAAAATGCTAAGAATAGGCGAATGGCGTAACAAGATGAATTTTTAATGAAAAAAATTGTTGACGCACATTCGCGATTTTTTTTTGATAAAATTGATGTCGTGTTCATTTGTACGTGATGTATATGTTGTATATGTTGTCTTGTACAGAGGATAAGAAGGGCGGCGTCGACCGGAGCAGCACGGTCATTGCCAAAGAACCCGAAGGTAACTTATATTTAACAACAAACAGCGTTCTATGTCTTCTGTGTTGCTCAACTAAACGGACTATGTACATATACATATGCATATGTGTCCTCATATGTGTATGTACATATTATCACTTGATATATGCCAAAGACAAGATTTGGTAATTATTTTGCAAAAATGTGAGAAAAGACAGAAAATATTTTAACGTCCATAAATTCTAATTCAAGATAAAATGTAAATTCAAATGAATGACATTTTTTGCAAAATAATATACCGTCGCGAATGTTTTTTTTACGTTTTGGTTTTCTAGTTTTATTGATTTCAATTTTTTTTATTATTATTTTGTTTTTTAGTGGTAAACGAGGCTCGCAAAAAGAAAAATTGCAGCGTATTGTAATTTCGTCAAATTTTTTCTTTATACAAATAATTGTACAGAAAGTATTTATCATATTCATAGATCAGTTATTTCACATAAGTTATGGAATGTTTATATATATATCACAAAAAGAAAATATTTTTTACATTTGTATTTTGAACTGTATGTATTTTTGAATAATTTTATCAGTCTGTAGTCATTAGTGTGATCCCTCGAAATATACGTTTAATATTAAAAAAAAATTTGACGTAACTATTATACGCTTTTTAGCTTCGGCAATGATTTGGACTTTTTGCTTATTTTGCCATCAGAACGCGCGAAGCTCGAAGATGTGTGACAAGTTTTCTGACACCTATTAGAGAGTAAATTGAAGTTTACACAAATTATCTCACGTTGAAGCCGTTACACTTGGAATGATTTTGCTTATCAAGGATTTTACAATCCGTCTGAATCCATTTTTAAAAAAATGTTTGAATTTGCAATTTGTTTTTTTTCTTTCACATTCTTTGTAATTAATTTCGAAATAAATTTCTTTCGTTATTATTTTGTTTTTTTTTTTTAATTTTGATTGAAAATCATATTTCCGTCGCGATAAAAAGACTAAGGGAGTGATTTTGTTTGGATTGAATTGAGTGACTTGTATTTTTTTTTTTTGTTGTATTGACGACTTGTAATTTGTGTTTATTGCTTTATCATTGGGATTAAGAACGAAAAGTTTCAATTAACGAACAAACGCATTGATTGATTACCAAATCAATTTGTCGTGAAACTGTAGTGGCAATCAAGCAAAAAGTTTTGTTGACATTTGAAATGAGGCGTCAAAACGAAGCACTCGAGCACAGTGTCAACGTTGAAACGATTACCTCGGTAATTAATTTCGAAGTTCGCGTGAGCTTAGAAAGGATTTGTTCGAGCATTGGCCAGATTCAAAGCGCGATTGATTGTCCTCTTTTCTTTTAAGACTTCGGATCAACCGCGACGTACTATTAATCTCCCTGAACCGATTTAATTAATCACTATGTGTAGATTACTCAACAATGCGAAGATGTGATGCGTGCCAGCTAACAAGCCTTATTTTCAACTGTATTTACCATTTTAATCAAGTATACACCTGCTGCTTCACTTACGCGTTCTACTCAAGTGAATTTCATCCATTCAAGTTCACATCTTTCAGTTTTTGTTTCATACAAATTTTTATTTTCATTTTTTTATTTTTTGTTTTGTCCCAATTACGTTTTTCAATCAAATGTATCTAGAAAGAATCTAGAAAACATTTTTTTATCATTTTGTTTGATATTTTTATAGTTTATAACTAGAAAAGTTTTTTTTATAAATAACAATGTTATAAAAAGACCTTTCTTTCAAAAAATATATACATGTATGAAACAAAATTGGAAGCATTTAACTTGAAAATTGTTGTCAATGAGCAAATTTAAACTTCGTCAACTTTCAAGGTTCCATGTGTTGTAACTAATTAAGTCTTATGCATAATTATAAAATAACACTTAAGCTAAGTTACATGTGCAAACTTGTGTATACAAACTATGTTACACTATTGTTTCTTCAAAATAGTTTTTTTTAACTTTTATACTTCAAGATATACAACTAATATATCATTATGAACAAATTGAATTTGAGTGGACTACACAATGACAGTTTATGAAATAATTAGGAGCGACGTAGACATATAGCTAATCTTGTAGTTCCTTTAGTTGTTTTTTTTATTCCTTATTTTTCTTTTAAATCTAGTCAAATCCAAAGAAACTAGATGTTAATCAAATACAAACCCATAAGTATGAACATTCGGCTAGGTGTTTTTGGGCAATTCGTGGCATACCGTTTGGCCACACACTTAGATGTTGGTGTTTCAATCTATTGTAGCACTTGACAAGTACTTCATCGTAGGATTGATGCTCCTTAACGCACTGGTTTATATAACACAACTATATGTACAATTATTTCAAAGTTCCTACAGTTACAGTTATAACAAATAATTATGAATAAAACATAGTTTACAAAAATTTGTCATTTGCAATTAAATGAAAAATACCCAAACTGATAAACGATAACAAAATTTAAATCATCATTTAAAAATAAATTATCATTTACAAAAAAAAAAAACCTAAATCATAAATGTTTTATCGCACCTCATCACAAACCATTTATTGTTACTGCAAAACACAAATTTTTGTTTGTTTTTCCAAATTGATCATTAGAAAATGCATAAGCAATAATTTCCCAATGAAAATGGTGGCCTCCTTAAACTGAGATTGAGGAAGCGAGCGTCGACATTATTTTTGGACACGTTGGTCAAAAATAGCCGGGCGCACCTCGCGGAACTCACTAAACGAGGGGCCAAAGTGTCGCTCGTGGAGTCACGCTCATCGGCAGCCTCTGTAGAATGGACTTGAATCGGTTCGTTCTAGTCTCGGTCCTTGCCCAAATAGACCCCCAACGCCACCTATAATCGTGCATGGGTACTCTCGTAGTGCACTTTTTCGCCTGGCAAAATTAATTTTCCGCGAAACGTCGCGTTTAGAGTTGCACTGTGTCGAGTTATGTCGAGTATCGTGCCGGGAACCTCGAAACAAGACGACGAAAGTAAGTTTTTTTCAACGCCCGCGAAAGATCTCTACTTCAAAATATCATTCTGTTTTTATATTCAATTTTATAAAAACTTGACTTCAATTTCATAAAATTTGGTCACTTCATTCTACCAATTATTCTTCCTTCAATCGTCTAATTAAATCTTGTTCAAAATGTCGAATTCCATTTTATGAAGTCAATTTGCTTACAAAAAACATTTCATACATTTTCAATGAAAAGTCAACTGTCATAATTATAATTTCAGTTGCAGCTCGAGTTCCCATCTTTTTCCAGACAATCAAAACTCGATTAATTTTTTGTTCAAAAGAAAATGACATTTTTGAGTTTGATTATAATTTTGCAATCAGCGTGGTAATTTGATAGAGATCTTTTTGTGTCGCGGTATACGGCTCGAACAGTGTACACATAATTCATTTCTGTAGAGTTACTCGGGCGCAGCTAAACAAACAAACAAATTCTATTTCCGTCGCCTTTTCAAGTCACCACGTAATCGGGAAAACCGGCGCTTTCGATTTTTTTTTGCATTTTCAAAATGTCGGCGCGTCTCGCGTGTATCATGTTCATCGGTTTTTGGATCATTAATTATTTCGGCTGTTTGTGCTTTTACGTCGTGCAAATCTGGAAATTTCGATCCCAGGGATAAACTTTGAAAGCGAAACGAAGTATCATTCATTCATTTTATAAGTGTCATTTCCCCCGATGCAGTTCTTTTTTTTAATGGCTCGCAATCATTTTTTGTTCACATAAAAACACATAAAATAAAACGAGCGGTACTGTGACACTAAATATCTTTTAAGAGACTAGACTTCATACTACATCCAAGTATCATGCAAAGGTCGTAAAGCTTTAGGTGTACTCAAGAAAGTAAAACAAAGTTACGATGCCCTCGTACAAGAAAATTAAACACGCATTTGGCCATCGAAAAATAGGATAACATATTCACCCTCTTTTTTCATTTGACAATAAAAAAAAATTGATCTTTGCCAATGAAATTAAGATCGTTTTGAAGTCTACTCTGTAAAATTTGTGAGAATTACTTTTCACTCGAAGTTTTTCAACAATTTTTTTTTTTTTCAATTTATTCAGAACCATAAAATTCTCGGTAGTAAACTCTTCATACTTTGAATAATTTTTTCTCTCCAAACATACAAAATTTTTCATGATAAAGAAATATATATTTATTCATTTTCTATAAAAAATAACCGAAATAAAATGAAAGAAAACAAAAAAGAATTAATTTTGGTCCCGCATGGCTTGATCAAAAAATGGTTGTCCGACTGTTGATCTCCCATGTGCAAAAGCTATTTTCTTTGTCCGCAGTATTGCTTCTTTCTTTACCTACCCGCTGCCAAGCTGGCTGTCGATATCTCTTCATCTCTTATTTCTCGTTGTTTTCGTTTTACATTTGATTCATACCCATCGCGAAGGCTCCGGCTCCCAGGGTAGTCCTGCAGCTACGTCCGTGTTATCCAGAGTAATGGGCGCCGTAACCACGAACAAGCAGAATCCCGTTACGGCGAACCCCTTCGGAGTAGCCGCGTTGCTCCTTCAGGGCACGCAAGGTAACGTCCTCAAGGTGTCTGCAACTCAAAGTCCTTTTGGAATGAAACGCCCCCTACATGTCTTAAGTAAAACTTACATCTTTAAATCCTCTCCCAATGAATGTTTTTTCTACATTTTCGGCGAAAACGATTCAACATTTTCGAGTCAACAAATTCACCCGAAACTCAACAATTCCATTCATATAAAATTATAACGATGGAAATGTTATATTAAATAGTTGAATTAATTTTCGAATTTAATTCACGGATAGAAATACAGCATCAAATTTTACTATGATTCTTACCAAAGCTTCATACAAAAAATTACTATGAACATAACAAATTTTAGTCGAAATTCAGTAAAAAATGTTCCGTCGATAGTAAACCCACAGGGATAAAAATATGCACGGAAATGTATTTTAAATTTATATTTTTTATATAAATTAAATATATTTTTTCGATAAAATATATATTTATTTTATATATCATTTATATAACTTATTGCCGCTTTATAAATAATTTATAAATCACGTATATGTGAAATATATATACACGAATATATTTTAAATATATAAAATATATATAAAATATATTTTAATTTATATTTTTGTCCGTGTGAGAAGTTTTCTGTAATTTGGGGAAAAATTTTGTGTTTGAGGTTATGGTCCGCAGTTAACAATGGTCACAGTAAATTTTGTATACATTTTTCTATCCGTGTTGCGATTTTGATTTTGAATTCATTGACTGTGCAGCAAAAAGTAAATGATGAAGTCAACACCACATGGTCAGAACCTTTTTTTATTTGATGAGCAAAAGCAATTTTGTTTTTTTGTTTTTCGCTATACACGAAACTCTTATCAGTGCGAACATTTTAGTTGCAAACACGTGTCGCTCGGGCAAGTTGCCGTTGCGAATGCAAACTAAATGTAACAAGCCGCTTGGTGAAATTTATGTCGATTCAAAAGTGGTCCCGTGTTTTTGATAAACTACCAGAAATTATGCGTTACACACTGCGTGCGGACTCATTCCGTCGGCGATAAACGTACGAAACACATTTTGCCATTTGATCTTATCGGACGAAATTTACACTCGCTCTCCCGTTGTGATATTTACTATCAAATTCAGGTTTAATGGTCCCCCTATATCCATATTTAGAATCTTTTAAAATGATATCCAAAGAATGAAAACAATTTTTTAAACTACTTGTTTGTTTTTAGTTTTTTCTTTTTTTTTTTTGTTATACACTAATTGAGTATAGAGAAATAAAACAATAACAAAACACGCTTGACATGTAAAGCTTTGAATAAATACGGTTGACTCATTTCTGATTGCATGTCGTGTCATCGAATTAGGATACCCATTCGTCCAGGAGGATTTTGTTTCAACTCGAAATATCGATTTAAGAAGAATCGTTTTCCCGAAGGCTTACGTTTCCTTGAGCGAATTAACACACTAATGCTCAGCTCTCGTTTCACAATGTACCATGCATATTCAATTTGTACAATCACGCGAATCAATTTTTAATGCTCTCCAATTAAAATTTTGATTCCGTTCGAATAATCTTGCTATTATTGAATAACCCGGAGCATTTTTCAATTCCAATGCATTTACATTAAATCATATTCAATATACATCAGTTTGATGAACTTGAAATTCGTAGAGACTTTTAAACTAATCCCACGTATTGTTTTTCGAGTGAACTTTTGTTTAGTTGATTGTTTCTAATGAATTTTGCAGTGCAGAAATTTAACATTTTTAATTAGTTGGCAATTAGTTTTGAATTAACCCGATTAACCATTGAGACTAAAAATCGGCATTAGCAAAGACGATGGCATAGTGCTTGTAATGCACAAGAACGTAGGAGGGGAAAAAATAACACGGTTGGCAAGTGGCAGCGTTTTAGGCGTATGATAATTCGAGTGACGTGATAATGTCACACTTGTTGCCATAATTAGAGAGTAGTGTGTTCTAGCTCGGTGCCGATGGTTTTGCAGGTACTATGACGCATGATAATTTTCACTTGCGGGGTACCGTTGCGTTGACAGATCACCGGTATTTCCATCGATCAACGTAAATAACAATCGTTATACTGACGGTGACAACATGTCTTGCCATGACCGCTACTAATTTATACGCAGTATCTATGACTAGAGACGGTAGATGCAATTGATATGAATATCTCGCTGTCGATCATTAATATTTTGTATGTCAATTTTCTGACTCAGAGATTATTAATTATGTTACAAATCTTGATTAAACCAGACAGGTGAACTTGAGACAATAGTTAGCTATATCATTCTGACAAGTAGACTTACTGAGTGAATGAAACACGATCGACAAAAAAAGTATCGACATGGATTATTCCCTCCATCATATGCGCAATGAAATAGAAATTTATATACGACAGAAAAATGATTCACTATTTTTGATGGTGCAATTTTGATCCCTGTACACATTAAATCAAATGCGATTAGATTAGTGAGTCCCTCCAAATCACTCCTGGCACTGATATTATGACAAATACGAATAAACCGTGTCTCGTGTAGGAGACAAGTGTATTTATCGAGCCAACGGTAAAGTAAACATCTCATCGCAGAGACTTATTCACGTTTATAATTCGATCATCGACGAACAGGTCAGTCAGTTGATAATTTGTTTCTGTTTTGAACAATCATTCGAGCATGATTTGTATCGTCACGTTTTTTAATCTCTTTTTGTCTCATAACTTTCATTTTTGTGTACACCACTTTTTATGTTCATCGCTGTTTTACCTCAAAACTTTTTCGCATCACATTTGTGATATTTCAATTTTACACGCAAATACACCTCTGTTCATACGTATCATGTGGTCATGCATAATTGTATATTTTGCTGTAAAAAATTTTGACACATTTTTGAGTGGAAATGTTGTGCAGTCCTGTGTGGTCCATGTGTGAATCAAGTGTGTTCATGTGGGCCATGTGTGGAAAGTTTGTATAATTTATGATGTTCCATTTTCTTTGTTATTCACGATTTGTCCACATATGATCAACACGAAGATTTTTTATTCTTCAATGTTTGAATTATGTGCATCAAATTCTGAGAATAATCCCAAACATGCTTTTCCTTAAATAAAGGGTACTCTTTAACAGAAAGATGGTTAACTTATATATTATCGTTCACATTTTGTAACTAAAACTTTTTACTCAATGTTTCTTATGATTCAAAGACTACAAATGTTTGACGTCAATAACTTGAAACCAACAAAACGTTATATTTATGCTTATTATATACTTAATTTTTTATAACTGAGCCTCTTTTTATTATAATAATTAGCTGCATGTTTTTTCCACCTAAAAATTCGATGCTTTGCTGAATAAATTTTCTGTCAAATTGTCGTCATTTTTTGTACGGCGGAACCTCGCGTTACCACTGCCGATAATAATTCAGCCATAACCGTAATCTCGAAAATGCGAAATCGGTTATTTACGGTTGCCATGGATTAACCATAATCATATTAACTTGATTACGTTGATGAATTCGCGGTCGTAGCTTGCGATTCAGGGCACCAACATTGACGTCGACGCGAACATAGTTTGCTTTGTCGTATTTGTTTTTTGATATTGTCTAATTGTGCTCAGTGTGTTTCACCGCTTTTCACTATTATTTATGGAACTTGTCGCGGCTAACGTTTTTAAGGCGCGACTGTAAGACGCCACGACGAGATGTAAAACCGACCTCGTCACAGCGAGCAAACTTTTTCTATTCATTTTGAGAACGTTACCGAAACGTCGTTGCAAATTATACTTTAATTTACATTGCCTCGAAATTACCGAATTACAATCTCGAATAGTAGTTGCAACGCCTATTGCAATCATTTTTTTAAATTCATTGTCAGTTTCAACATTTGAAATTTATCTAACAGTTTAATTCTGTATTTTCTGAAATATCTGGTCTGAAAATATAAGATTTTTATTGCATCAGGTGTCGATGCATTTTCATTGTAACTTTTATAAATGAGTCAACAAGACTGTCAGTCTTATGGTCTTATTTTTTATTTAGTCAGTAGTTTTGTTGTCCGTATTAATCAGGTAAACCAATTTGGTTTCGTCAATGTATCAAAATAGTATAATTTTTCATCAAATACAATTCTAGGATCTGGATTATTTTTTGTTTCGTTTACATTTGTCTTGTATGATATTGAAAAAGTATCTTGAACTAATCTAATAGAATATTGTGATTGAAAATATTTCGACACCTAAGTAATCGCAATTCGTGGAAAACTACAAAATCTCTTAGAATCGATACAATGTTTTAATAGAATGAAGAAAATAAAACTCGGTGAAAAGAAAAAAGGGAAAAAACATTGGACCATATCGGTGAAACTAAAAATGAAAAAAAAAAACAAAACAAAACGAAGTAAAAGGAAAGCAAGAATGACTAAACTGAATAACTGAATAAAGTGAACGGGCGGTGTTAAAATCGAGAAATTAAAATTCGAGAAGAGACGATGCTTCCGTGGCACAAATGCAGCTCTTTTAGCATGAGCGGGCTTAGAAACAAACCGATATGATGTGGATTGGTTGGTTGCATGACTAGCTGGCAATGGCAGCGGAAGCAACAGTAGCAGCAGCAGCTCCAGCGGCAGCCAGAACAGCCAGACCGCCGCGTCCCCGTCCTCGTCCTCGACCGTCTACCTCAACGCTACCAATAACAACAACAACGACAACCATGCAAGTCGGCACAGCTCCTCGAGCACCGGTCTGTAAATGTTTTTTCATTTTGTGTTTTGGTTCACCCCTCTCCCCTTTGCCTCTAACTCAGCCCCCGCCCCTCGAGGTTTAATTGTTCGCGCATGTCCGTAATGAAAATGCGCAAGCATACGTTCAATACACGCAAAACATACGTACAATTTTATATACTTGAATTTGAATTGTATATAGATGTGGCTTGTCACATTTTTGCAAAAATATTTGGACCAAATATTTTCCAAATACTTGGATATTTGACCAAGAAAGTCGATTTTCAAAGGAATTTTCTGTTTTGTCGACAATAATTTTACGCTCAAATCGATTTTATTCAGAGACGTAAAATAAGAGTCAATTGCTTATTATTTATTAATAATTACTGATAGAAATTATTTAATTCAATTATAAAAATTATGATAATTTATTTTATAATTTATTTTATAACTTTAATTACATAAATCATATTTTCTCATTTTTTTAACTGGCATCAACGAACAATATCACAACAACTTGGATGAAAAATTAAAAAAAAAAAAAAAAAAAAGAAAATATTTATGAAAAGTATTAATTTTAAAAAATACCTTCATTTATTTACGTTCATTTGCTAATTTTTATATTTTATTTTCCCTGATAATATAAATCCTAAAACTGAATTGTTCATTTTTTTGAAAAACGTTTTTTTTTGTCAATAACCCACATTAATATTCCGATTTTTCGTTTTTAATTGCAGATTTGAGTACTTTACTCGAAAAAGCAGATCTTTTGAAAGGGAAAAAAAGTTATCGGTGTTAGAAATGAACAGTATCAAGAATAATCGATTTATATAGTGTCAATGTGTAGCAAATATATATTACTGTTGCATTAATCAACTCAAACAATTATGATCATCATCCAATTAACATCTAATCAAACAGAGAGAACAATTATATTAGATAATGAAGAAGTTACTAAATTTAAATATTAAGGTTAACGTTCAATTTCACTTGAATAAACTGTAACTTGAGCATCGGCTTGTCATTCCAGCTATATAATCAAACAATAAATGAAATATATGAAAAAATATTGCCTAGTAGTTAAAATTTACATAGAAATTTAGTTTGCGCTTGGATCGTAGTGGCGTTTAGCAATAACTTCAGTATAACAGTAATTTTAAGTCAAGTATCATGCTAGCAATATTATAAAAAATGCAGTTACATTGAAATACTTTGGTATGTCGGTATAAAAAAACCACAAATCTTCCCAGAGACAGAAAAAATTGCTTCGCAAAGCAATACTCACATCTGACATTTAAATTCGACAATCTAAATCGACATTAGAAATGAGTAACAATTCTACAGTATTTTTAGATTCACGAATTGAAATTGTCTTTTTTTCTTTTCATTTTTTCTTTTTTTCAAATTTAAATCGTTTGATTTGACAATCAAAGTTCCTTGCCAACTCATTCAATCAAATTAACTTGGGATACATGTTACTTTACGAAACCGCGACGCCAAAACCCAAACTAAAACACTGCACGAGAAAAAGCACCATTAAAAAAAAAAAAAAAAAGTTGCTGATAATCCTCTGGCGCGCTCGAAAGCGTGTAAAACGAAAGTTTGAAATGTCATTTGTTTGGAAACTGCATTCTCGCTAAAGCGGGCACGAAGTTGCTTTAATCATCAGGCTTATGTGTTATATTGTAACTGAAATTCTAAATGCAATGGCTGTTTCTATACTGCATGTGTTTATGTGTTTGCGCTTGCACGTTTGCATGTGACGTCTTGCATCAGAGCCAGAAAGTCCTCGACGTGTGGCTGGCGGAGGCGGCGGCTACATTCAGCTCGGCGATAGAGATGACGGTAAGGCTGCCCGAGGTGATGATATTAAGATTCTCAAACTAAACCCCAAGGACCACGACTGCTGCGCGAAACGCTGTACTTTGTCTTGATGGTGTTTCTGCGCTCAAGCTTTTCTTCTCGTTAAAATTCGAGGACGATCCCTCGTAAACAGTCTCATAGATATTTCACTCTCTTGTGTAACCATAAACAAATTGAAATACCTTCAAAAGTAACTTTTTATTATATTGTTATCATTATTATTATCATTATATTGTATTTTTTTATCAAGACGATAACAACTATAGAATTAGAAAATTGAAGAAAACTGCTCAATATTTGTTATGGATATCTTGTACATATTCATTTCGAAAGCAAAAATTAGTCAGCGTCATTTTTTTTTCTTTCAAAAGTGAAAATTAAAACTGAGTAGTAGTATGGATATTTTTGTCGCAATATGGGTCGAGGTATAAAGTGTTATTCGACATAGTACATATTGCTTGTTTTTATGAGTGTATCGAAAGTTGCGATACACAACTCTGACCTGACTCGTGGGAGAAAAGTAATATTTCCTTGTCGCTGCAAGATATGACTGTCTGACGTAAAAGCGGTTCAACTACTTGCTTCACTCAAACTCAGAAACACAGCTCGTTCATATAGTCTTGATGAAATGATATTCAGTAGAATACTTTTCGATCCAATTTATATAGGTCTTATTTATTATTATCATTCAAATAATTTGCTTTTCAATTTTGTTTTAAGGTACGAAAAATGGTAGCACAAAAATGTCGTTTAGTAAAAAGAAAAAAATTATTGTTATCGTTTTGTGTTGTAAAATTTTATTTAAAGATGATTCAAGTTTATTAATAAACAGGTGTATTAATTGTGTACTTAATTATAAACCTATATAAAATATGACGTACAACGTGTGACTTAAGGTTCATGGCTGTAATATACTATTTACAGACTACCTAACAAAAAATTATTCTAAAAAATATGACTATTGTTTGTGCTAAAATTATGGGTGTCAATGTTTGACCTCCATGAATAATTTATAGCCTGAAGAGAAATGAAAGAAAGATACATAATTTGACTCCAATTCAAATATTGAAGGGATACTTGACACTGGAAATATTGTGTTTTTTTGAATTTTATCAATACGAATTTATTCCACTTGCCTAAAGTTGTACGAAAAATTGGCTCTAGATATGAAATTCATCAAAGTTGTATAAAAAATTCAGGTAATACCAAACAAAATTTACGATAGACAAATATGGCACCTTCGCATCTTCCTACGTGAGTTTTCGATGGCTGGACGAAGTCTGAGTGTTATTAAAAAATACGAAAAAATAAACAAGAAAAAAAAGGAAATCAATTCTTGTCAATTCTCGAGATTATCTATGGTGTGATTTCACTTCACTCAATTCCCCAAGGCGTCAACTACGATTTTGCAAAAACGAAAAATTCGTCACAAAAAAATTCAGTTGAATTTTGGATAATATATTTTGTCTCAAAATTATTTATCAGAATTCGAACGTATTTTTATTTATTTTAGTTTACGGTTATGTTTAGAGTCGACCAAAAGGATTGCTTAACGTTCGATATAAAATTTATTTGTCAATATAAGAGTGCCGGCCTACGTGACGTCACGCATCTTTCGCTTGCTTAATGCCTTGGCAAAACGTTCTGTAAATAATTGTATTTACATAACCATGTGTTTAATGAGGAAGGTGTATGCTTGTAGACTTAAGAAGCGTCTGTCCTATCAAGACCTGCAGCCAGCTTTCGACGAATTCGCAGAGCTCAGGTAATGCGCTAACTTTGTAGATGATCACTTGTCTTTACCAAAGATTTCCAATTACAAACTTCAACGTAATTGAATGTCATTTTTCAATCATTATTTGATTACCATCCGAGTCATCGAAGTTTTGATTAAGTTATCATTACAGAACTAAAAATAAAGAACGGGAATGAAATCAATATTTTATTTTTCCAATCAATGAATTTAATTGAATTGATCAGAGTATAACACAGGAAAAGAAGTTCGTTTTAATTTTTCTTCGTTTCCAATGATGACAAACAGGAGCTTTTTATTGAAAGAGATGCAACATATTTTTTTTATTCATCACGTTCATAATTCTGAAGCTGCATCGAGATCCAGAAACTCATTAAAAAGTTTGATAGTTACGAACCAATCACGAGTTTGACATGTTGATTAATTATCGAAAATGCGTGATAACCGACGTTTGAGATTTAGGAACAAAAGAAAAAAGGTCGTTTGCTCTTGGAACGAAGGCAACGACAGTTTAGAAAGCATCGTAGACTGGATGAGAGGATCTGCCCGGTCGGACAGATTAGTAGGTTCATTCTAGTTAAGTTCGGTGACGAATAAGTCATCGAGTGAGCAAATGACATGCTGAAACAAGCAACTTGCCCGGAGCGAGTTGTTCTGATGCTAATCACCGAATTCTCAACCAATCGATCGTTGTGGTGGTAGTAACTGTGGTGGTCACGTTATAGTCATCGCGATATTTTTAAGGGAAAAAAGTCAAACCATACAGTATTCACATTTGTTAAATTTTCATAATCGAAATTCGTTTCTTATTCCATGTGAGATGGTAGAAAAACAACTTTTTTTCCTTAAAAGCAATAATGAATAGAATAATATCTTGACATGCCATCGTCGAGTTGTTAGATCGAGGGAAACGTTGATACCCTATCGATACAGACTAGTGAACATATGCCGTTCTCTAATTGTAGTGTGACATTGGGTAGAAAGGAAAAAAAAGAACGGTTCGATAGACGTGGAAAGTGGCGGCCATTGTGGAACAACGCTATTAAGCGAATCGATACAGAATTATAGATAGAAAATGATGACTGCAAGAAGTCGGTTTGACATGGCGCCACGGAAACGTTGAATTCGCGCAGCCGGTAGATGTTTAAAACATTTCGTGCATGTAGCTGTTGTGCTGTACGATGTATCGGCGAGAGACCGATGAGAGTGCAGACCAGCTCGAAGCCTTTACTGACTCTGACATTATGACGATTCCAGCTCGCCGACAGGAAATCATTAAGATGACTGAACAGCTGATCGACAGCATCAACACTGGTGATTTCGAAGCGTACACGTAAGTTTTCACCGAAAAAAACAAAACTAACTTTGAAAATCATTTTTTTATTCCTATTCAATATAAATTTTTTATTCTATTTTTCCCTCTAATATTTTATTTAAAACTGTGAGAAAGCACACATTATTCATTTTCAATTCAGTTGCCCTATTTAATGAAAATAAAGTAAACAAAAAGAATATAAAAGAAGTTCAAATAAAATCGAAATGACGAAGAAAGTTTCTTCTATATTAAGAAATAACTAAAGACATTTTGTGATTTTTGCAGGAAAATCTGTGATCCACATTTGACCGCATTCGAACCGGAGGCTCTAGGTAATTTAGTCGAGGGAATGGAATTTCACAAATTTTACTTTGATAATGGTAATTATATCTTATTTGCTTACTACACTATAAATGCGCAATAAACGTCACTCCCTTTGATTCCTTCCGAACAAGTAATGTAACAAATCAAGTTTTCTCTGTCCTATAGAATAAACGTTTTCTTTGCACAGTCACATTTTATAATTTATGCATGGTTAAATAGTTATTATTGATTAAATTGCATTGAATTTTAAACTTTGGCCGATAAACGGTTATGAGGGACATATTTCAAAACTTTTGAATGAATAAGAATCATATACAAATTATTTCATAGCATCAATTAATTAATTAATTATTAATATTGACATCTTATCAACGATTGATTTCGATTGAATAAATCATGTTCGCCTGACTGTATCAATTCTGTACACAACCATCGATAATATCGTCCTATTAATAATTCATATTAACAATTAGCAATTCAGGATCAAATACGTGTATTCATTTCTCATGTGTGTAACAATTTCAATTTCCAACCTTCATAAATCAGTTTATCAATTTCATTCATTTTTTCCGCAAATAAACTTTTCCCATGCTTATCAATATTTTTTTATTCAATTGAATTGGTTTTTTTATACACGCTTGTGGGTATAGATTCATTGAAAAAAAAAAAGATATATAAAAAAATTATGTGATCGGACCCTGCATTCATAATTTGCTCACGAGTTTCGACGATAAGTTAAGCTTATTGAATTGCACTTGAAAAATGGATCAAAGAATATTAAATTTGTAACATCTTTTATTCGAAGTAAGAATTGCTCTTAGATGAGAAAGGAAATCTCGGGGTGTATTATTATTTGATCGATCGATTCCCTCAGAGTAATTCGAACGTCACACAAAACTGATTCAAATTAGAACAAAGGCGATGTAACGGGAGAGTGTAAAGAAAAATGAAATGATTTTTTTTGTCAGATGTGCAAATATGAATAGAAAATTGATCTTTCAATTTCCCGCTTCGCTTTCAGTTTTCAATAAAAACATTTATATTGGCTTATATTAGTTTGCAAATCACAATGGCGCAACATGATCTCACATTTTGTTCAGAAAAAAAATTGATTCTTCAACTTGTTCAACTTGAAACAAATCTTTTTTTCTTTATTCTCGCGTGTAAAAATTTAAAAACTAGATGCATTGATTAATTTTCAACTAATTTACACATAAATTTATTATTATTATTAAAAAAATTATCATGAAACGATTTGACTTTATAAAATGTAGGTTATTCAAATCATTACATTTCTTCAGCATGAATTTATATTTGAAATATGCAATCGTTTCATTTGATTAATTGTGAACTCAATCACCTAAGCTTTTATTATGATGTTTTAATCCGAAATTGTCATTTTTTTTATTTTGGCACGAAAAACAGCAGAAATCTAACATCGATTGTTCAGCTTAAACAATGTTTGTTATTCTTTTTTTTTTTTTTTTTGTAATCTTTGCTAATTTGTCGGTACAATGAACGCAAATTCAAGCAATCTTATTAGAATGTTCGTTATCTTTGCAATTAACGATTCGTTTGATAAGAATTCGTCTTTTACTTACACTAATGTAACTTCCTTTGCTAAAGTATTT
>JAAMPD010000597.1:43887-55798 GCA_025266255.1 Trissolcus basalis | reverse complement strand
GTGGATCACAAATGGTGGAGTTGCCAACTGGTATAAAAATTATTTTAGAGATTCATTTGAAAAGTTTTCGCAAAAAAGTAATTATTCAATTTTTTAGGTATTTGTTTTGGCAAGATCAGACCCAGATCCAAAAGCACCTGCTGGTAAAGCTTTCACTGCCTTTATTGTGGAAAGAGATACCCCAGGAGTCAGTGTAGGAAAGAAGGTAAAATTCTTAGTAAAATTTTTTGTGAATAATTATTATTTTTTTTAATAAGTACTTTTTGTATCATTTATTATATACTATTATATTAGAAAAGATTGAATAAAATATAATATATTCTAGAGTTTGAAAACTTTTATTCTTAAATTCTAGGAACAAAATATGGGTCAAAGAGCCTCAGATACTAGGATGGTGATGTTCGAAGACGTACGTGTACCTGAAGAAAATGTTTTGAGAAAAGAAGGAGAAGGTTTCAAGATTGCGATGGAAACTTTCGACAAAACAAGACCAATGGTAACAAAAAAACTAATAAAATTACTGATTTTCAAGTCAGATAAAAAAATGAAATCTAAAAGATTAATTTTCAAATGATTTTTAGGTGGCGACAGGAGCAGTAGGTTTAGCCCAAAGAGCTTTCGACGAAGCAACAAAATATGCTTTAGAAAGGAAAGCGTTTGGCAAACCAATTGCTGAACAGCAGGCCGTAGCTTTTATGCTTGCAGACATGGCAATTGGTATTGAAACTGCAAGATTAGCTTGGATGAAGTCTGCCTGGGCTATTGATAGAAAAGATCCCATGGGAACTTACCTTGCAAGTATTGCGAAATGTTACGGAGCTGATATTGCTAACAAATGTGCAACCGACGCTGTGCAGGTAATTTCATAACTACTTTTATTCATTATTTAATTATTAAATTGTTGTGAAGAAAATTACATTTTTGGATTTCATTTTTTCGACGTAATGTTTAAATTATTTTACAGATATTCGGAGGTGCGGGATTCAATTCGGAATATCCCGTGGAGAAATTGATGAGAGACGCAAAAATTTATCAGATTTATGAAGGAACTTCTCAGATTCAACGCCTTATCATTTCTCGTACCATTTTAAGTAAAGCAAAACAAATGCAGTAATGTTGAGCAGTTCTATCAAGGAGCGTAAATAAATATCAAGGAAAGTTTTGCTTTGAAAGAAAAAAGAGTGTTATGAAGAAGGCACAAAATAATCAAGGGTTAATGATTGAATTAAAAATCAAAAAAGTCAAAGACTTCTACAAAACAAAGAAGTTTTGATACAGAGATTATATTTTCATAGAAGAAATTTTAAATGCAATTCAAAACATTTTATAAATGTATTTATATAAATGTATTTTCAAATGGTACAATTTCATGTAACATTTAATGAAATAGTTTATAACTTTTTTATTAGTCAGAAAATCTACACAAATCTATACATGTTGACATTTTTTGTTCAAATAATATCGTTACTGAGATGATGTTAATCTAAGTAATAAAACATTCGGGAACATTGTTTGCGACTAACAATGAACTGTATTCATCATGAAAAAATATATGTTTTATAACTTGATATATAAACTAATCATTTATCAAAGAAATAGCTATAGAATGAAATTATTCCTCCGTGGAAAGCTTCCATTTACTTTCAAACGCCGATCATTCAAAGTTGTTGACAAGCAAAAATGAAACAGGTGCAAAATAATAAAATTTAAAAATGAAATGATGGCTTATTCTGTTCGGTTTTCTGTAAGGGAAAAAAATTGTATCCATCACTTCAAAATATAAAGTGTTAAGATAAATTAAACGATAAAATTTCACATTTAAATTAATTTTCAATTCAATCATTTTGTTTTGAAAATTTACTCAATTTGAATAATTAAAACTTAACTTATCATTCAACATTTCTATTTTGAGATATAAAAAATTCACTTAATCTACATTAGAATTGTTTACAACATGTTAAACTAGTTCTTTAGTTTGTTTTTGGCAAGAACAACATGAAAAAATTTATTTATTTTTACTTTATTGACTATTCATATAAACAAAATGAATAATCATTCTCACGTATAAAAACCCGTGAACTAATCTGTTTTCTCCTATTTTTTTTAATTCGAAAACAATTTAATTTTAGCGTCCAAAAAAATTAGCATGACATCAGAAAAGGATGAACAAAACAAATGAAAGATTTGACCTTCAAAACTCGTCCTGATTTAATCGAGCGACTGTCGAACCGACGCAAACAAACAACAAACTTGCAAAAATCAAATTCAACAAAAAAAAAAACAAATTTAAAATTCGCGCTCAAAAATATTAGAAAAAAAGAACATTCAAGAAAAATAAACGAAACAAAGGGTGCAAATTTAGCGAACTATCGAATTCCTGAATAAACGAAAAAGTATAGTTGATAAAAATCAGAATTGCGGATAAAAGATTTTAAAAAATTGGTAAAATTCGTATTTAAAAATGTTAATAAAAAAAATGTTTTAAAAACTGTGAAAAAAGGATAACGAAAAAATAACAAGGAGAGAAGTAGTGAATCCGATTTGAGTATGAAGACTCGTTCTGTCTCGTGATCGAGTGAACGAAAACGAAAGCAAAACAGAAACCGCCGTCGCGAAAATCGAATTCGCGCGCGAAAGTGACATTGGCGGCGCTGCGGTCGGTCGAGGAAGACGTGAGTCAAGTGCATCGTTTGTATCATGGACGTGTGTTACGCGTATTAGAACGAATAATGCTCGCGTGAATGATGCGCTAATTACAGCAGACTCGTGTTGCAAAAGAGTGATCCCCAGTGCTACGGGCGAACGATCGCGGCGCGTTCTGAGCTTGTACGCGGCTGACCTACTTCTTGGCCGAGTGTGCCGAAAGGTGCGGGCGCAGCATGCAACGGCAGCCTCTCAACCCGGCGACAGGCACTCTGCTAATCACCAAGAACCGCGCGATAAGCCTCACAATTTGACACGGACGCCGTTCATGTCGAAGCTTTTTCGGCTGTGACGGTTTCTCTCTCACGTCTCCACCCACCCCGCCAACTTGCCCACACAAAGACAGCTCGCAATTTGCGTCCGAAATATTTTTTCTCCACCCTCTGCTTTTTCAGCACTACGTCAAGCGGTCTCGTTGCCAATCTAGAACGGTTTCGAAAAACCGCAGGTTCGTATCTTGTAAATGATGCCAATTAAATTGCCTTACGGTTTCCCTTTCGTTAGCCAGGGTTGGACCAGCGAGCAGCCGGGCCCGGCTAACGTCACCTCACACACTTTTCGCAACTTGTGCTTTTGCTTTTAAAAACAACTACCTTTGTTTACATTCTCTTTCTCTGTTCTAATATCCAATTTACATCTTATTCCTCATTTTTTGAGGTTAGAATTTTTACTTGAATTCATTTTTTAATTATTTTTTATAACTTTTAGAATTTGTTTACTTTTGGTTGCAAAATTTTCAAGACGATTTAAAGATCAAAGGTTATTTTTGTTTGTTTTAAAAATGTAAACAAATTGAATTTAAATTGATTGTTGGTCCGAATTATTCTCTACTAATTTCTAGGTCGAATTAATTTGTTCATTGTAGTTCTCGGATTTTTGTGAGTATGTTTTTTATAAACACCGGAGTTGTTATCAACTTTCGAAACCTGAGATTTATTCAAGTGTGCTAAATTGTTATTTGGACAGGTATATATGAAACTAATTAAATCATTTCGTTTGGTTGCGCTGAAATGTGTCATTTCGTGTAATAATAAAATATAACAACAACCCAAACGATTTTAATTTAATGAAAGATCGTTCGTGCTTGCGTCGTTGAGAGGAAAAAAAAGCCAATTCAATTTATTCCATTCAAACAAAAACTTGACTTTGCATAAGAATAACGAAAAAAAAATTTTTTAATTCATTTAGTACCATATTTCAACAACAAATGTGCCTCAAACACGTAACTCTCGTTTCTTAATTTCAACAATCAATTAAAACAAACGTTCCAATCAATCGAAAAATTGATCAACTCAAATTTCACAGTCAGAAAATTTTCATACAAATTCCACGGACATAAATCCAAACCCCGTAACATTTGCTGCGAAACGTATAACTGCGATATTATGCAATGACATTTAAATGTGTTTTAATTTCATTAGCCTAAATATTAGTATACAAGTATTGCAAAATCGGACATTTTTTTGTTGTTTCGGGCGCCTTATCTTTACCAATTGAAAAGCACCAGCAACCTATTGGGAAACCGCAAGGCAACTTGTTGTAACTTGAACACGATTAATTTATAAAATTTTTGGTGTCCATACAAAACAATCAAACCGACTGAAACAAAAATTTAAGAAGAGATTAAAACAGAACAAAAAATGATAAAAATATGATGGTTTGGATTTTGCAGGTGCAGCGGGGGTCTCGCTCTTGAAGCACGGTCCTGGATCGTTGGGACGAGGAGTCCGCGGGGTCGCGGGAGGCGACAGCGGTGGCGGCGAGACGGACGCTCGCTTGACTAAGGGAGTGCCCGTGTCTCGCTTGCAAAGTGTAAGTGGAGTGGCCTACAGACCTACATTTGGCGAACGCTTGATTTTGGCCCGTAGGCTGTGCTCGTGGCCGGCGTAAGTGAGCGCGATGTCAACTCCCGGGTCTGTCTAGAATCCGGCCATCCAGATATCAGCTCGCGGTCGGAGGCGTGCGCGCGAGCGCGCTTTCTTGCCGCCAGACAGAGCAACAAGAAGCAAAAAAAGCTCGGGCGCAGGCGAAAAAGAAGAGCTGTCCGGGGAGAACAAGGACGGATATGCTGCGATAGCGGCGCCCAGCCTTCGAGTTTGGTTGGCATGCAGCAGGCCTGCCGAATGGAGCAGGACGGCCTACCGAGCACGGCCCTGAACGGCTCTCAGGATGGGCACGACACCGAACTCACGCCGGCACCCAATCAGCCACCAGGTAAGCCCTCAATGCCCGTCGTCGACGTTCCTAGTCTCTGTCTGTCTCTCTCGGCGACTCACATTCGCTACTCGGCTCGCAGCGCCATCTGCCAACATACACACCTTTGTCACTTTCATTCGCATCGAAAACGAAAGGAGTTCTCTCTCCCGAGAACTGCGAGGGTACTCTTACCAGGGCCCCTCTGACTTTGCATCGTCAAAAGAGAAATTGCCAGATGAATGAACGACTTTTTTTGTTTGTTTCTCAAATGACATTTAATAGACCCTCTTTTTGTTTCAGTTTTTTTGTTTCAATCGAATCGTGTGGACGAAGTTGTAATCTAGATTCCGGTTGCGAGGCAAACCGAAATTGTGACAATTCGTACACAGGTTGTTGTGCAATTCAATTAGTCTCCGGTTCCATCGATTGGATAACTTGCATCGGTGTATAATTTGTAAAACGAAACCATTATATCGGCTGAAAAAGCTATTCGGTCGGATAATTATTTGAACAAACAATGAATACGAAACCTGGGCTCGTTGCAGATGCAACCAGGATTCGTAATGGTAAATAATGATAAAGTAATAATAGGCCGTATAATTTCAGCCTCGGATGTACAAACCATCCAATGAACCGTGCATCATTTATAAATAGCTCGTCACTCAATTATTTATGCTAAATGATTCATATTAATGAGTTATTTGATAAATGTAATAAGTTTATTTTAAAAGCTCAAATTGTGTCAGGGCTGTAATCGTTTGAACTAAGTTTATGCGATCTTCATCAGTTTTTATTTTACAACTTGGCGGTTCTTGCTTTTTTATTTTTTTTTTTTATCATAACGTTTGCTTTCAATCGCATTGGTTTTTCAATCAACTGTGATTGTCAACGTTTTATGTGCAAATATTTTCCTGCTGAAGACAGGCAAACAAACAAACAAAAAATTGCACGAAAAATTTTCAATGAAATTTTGAAAGCGTCAAAAATGAGGGCTTACAATAAGGTACAAGCTATTGTGCTTGGAGAAGTCATTTTTACGTGCACAATGCGCGCAATTTCACCGTGTAAAATATCCCCAAACACGCCTCTCAAATACCGTAGAAATTTTATCCTACAAGAGTCAAACTTTTCTATAGGAGTGATTTGAAATATTTACTTTCACAAATTAAACAAATTGATGGTTCTATTCAGTCCCATAATAACTTACAAATAAGCGTGAAAAAGATCGAATCTACATTCAAACGAACAACATTTTCGTGAATAAAAATCACATTACAAAAATCTGAGAAAATTTATCTAACATTTAAGAAAACCATTTTCAATTTATAACAATTTTTGTTTGATTATAATTTTTGATTGACAAAAAAAAGAAGTAAATTAAAATTTGTTTATGAAGGGAGGGAAAAGTATTATGGAAGGATAAGAGGTTGCACAACTTTTTGTCATAATTTGGCGCTCTTCTTTGGTACCGTGAAAGTATCCGAGATGTGGACACGAGCGTCGATAGCGGGTCTTTTGCACGAGTACGCCCGAGCGTGTCGGCCACGTATGGCAAAAATGCAAACGCTTATAAATAATATCTCGCAACTTGCGCGTTTGTTATCGCAATGTTCAATCAAATGAATGCGCACAAGCCTCTGGTCCTACAGGTGCTCAACTATTGGTTCACTTTCATCCAATTAAAAGTTTCAGTTTCCCTACAATTCAAACGATAAATAACATAATAGTTTTCTCCACTTCTTTTTTTTCAAATTTATTTTTCACCATTAAAGTTATATATTTTGAATAAATTACATTCAATTACTGCCCTAATAAAATAACAAACAAGATGGATATATTTAAAAAAATAATATTCAAAAAAAATAAAAAAACATAAAAAATAAATGATGCAATAAAACGGAAAGAGTTGAATCTGAGAAGATGGAAATAAAAAGCGTATAAAGTAATTTTGATGTTCAAATAAAATTTGTCACAGACGTTTAGTAGCACTAACAAGTTGTACGACAAAATTTGAATCAGAAAAAGGTCCAGTTCGGAAGTTAACGGCAACACTCGAGTCGGAGCAATAAACGACAATTCGGCTGCTGTAAATTTGGAAGTTTTGTTGGGACGTGCGCGAGGACTCATCCCGGTACTTTTCAATGAACGATCGCCTTCATAATGTACCATTTTTACGAACTGTCTCAACACGTGATCAGTCGCGTGCCGTGACAACTAATTGAGCTCCTGCTGCGTCTGTTTTGTCAACAGGCGCAGGTAGGGCTGCGTCGCACTTGTCGCACCCTAAATCATTTTCTAACAATGTTTATAACCCCCCTTGCTTTTACGCCGCATTATGAAATTTCTCATACTAAAATATAATTTCACGCTTTTCTTCGTTATAATTTGCATTTTTTAAATTGTCTGGTTTTTTCCAGTCGTTGCTTCTTCACCTTTCAAACTTTTCGTAATTCAAGTTCACCCTTCTCAAGTTCATTTAAAATTAAACGAAAATAAAATACTTTGTTCAACAAATTTTTTAGTTGAAAATTTTTTTTAATTATTTTTAAAAAAGAAAAAAAACACAATTAACTAGGAATTGAACCCATGCCCTTATAGTAAATTTTACGGTTTTTCCACCGCGCCAAATTTGATTTAAAATGTAATATCTTTTTGTGATTATTTATCAACTGTAATGATTTTTAATTACTGACAAAACTCGACGGAAATTTAAAAGATTTTCTTGTCTACATTTCTAAATAATCTTTGCCAAGTTTAAAATTAAAGAATTTCTGTCAATTTCAAAACTTCAGTGAGTCTATTATTAATTTTTTTACTCAAGTCTTTCTTTTTTTGACTTTGATCTGAGTTTGAAACGAGTTTCAAACTTTGAAATTAGTTTATCAACTTTTTGAAATTCTGTAAGGGTTCTATTTCTGTCGTTCGAATCTCTTTTTCTCCGTCTCATGTTTTATTTCAAAATCATTATTTCAAGATCGATATTTATGGCGAACAATTTTCAGAAAGCTTTGAAACGCTTCGACCCCTTTACAACGCGCTCCCGCATTCCCAGCACGAAATCTCATGTCGAAATCATCTTCGAGAGTTTCGCTTTGGTCCAAACTCGATTCCCACTTGGGCATTCAAAACTTGCTCTCAAAGCAACAGGGCAAGTCACAAACGTTATAACAAAAACCAGCCCGATTTCACAATTTGATTTTTCGGCTTCAAATTTATTGTTTTTTAATGATTCAACACTGTCAACTTGACGGTACCTGTCACTCCGACGTTATTATTTTATAATCATCTTTATTACCTTTCATTTTACCTCTCCCATTGTGTCTGAAAAGTTCAGCTGAAAAATGACTTATTAAAATTAGCATAAGGTATGCTTCCAAGCTGCAATAGAAAAGGGTTCGCCAGAGCAAAAGAGAAAGTCAACACGCTTTCGTTCTGAAAAAAAAGGCAAGGGATAAGTTTCTCGCAAGACATGTGGGCATATTTTGTAACAGACCCGAAGAAAAAGTCACCAAGTCGGACGTAACTCGAATCTTCAAAACAAAAATAACACGAAAAATGAAGAAACCCCTCTACATCTTCGTTGACGTGAACAATATAATTGTGTTCTTTTTTTTTTACTATTTATTTGTGAAAGAGAATTATCTCGTCGATCAACGATTGTCACGATTTATGATTTCATAGAAGATCGGGCTTCAGAAATTGCGCCGACCAATCAAAACTTGGAATTGGAATTTTAAGAAATGTGTACACAAAAAGTCGTTGGATTTTTGTTTGCGATCGATTCGTCCGACTGGACTGATTTCCGGTTCCTCGATCTGCCTCTCTCTTATATTCTCTCTCTAATTTATATCCCTTTTTTGAATATTTCATTGTGTCCTGAAAATGGAATATTTCATTTGTCATCTCCCAATAATTAATTTGCGCAAGTTAGAAAACTAAATTGAATCATCGGCAGAGCGAAAAGGGAATGTAATAAATAAATATATAATTTTATTCATAGTTAAATTTTATCAGAAACAATATTGAAATTCAGTATTCTCTAAAAACAAACAAACCAAATAGAAGAAACAATTGTTTCTGGGCGAATGAAAATTAAAAGTTGTTGATAAGTTAGAGTTCTGTAATGATTGTAACGACACGAAAAACAATACAATAGTTTTCGAGATAAAAATCTATGATAAATCTGGTTTGGTCGATAGCGATGACGTGCTCGTACGTGGGTGTAACGAGGTCCGGCAATGTTTACCACAATAAATCGACGCGTATCAATAGCGCATGCCAGTCGAAGCGACGTTGAAGAATAATTATCATTGACTTGCTGTGTTATTGAGTTATTCCAATGCGAGTTTATCAAAGTGGGTCAAGCGATTCAATAACAGCGACTGTAGTAGGATAACCGCATGCTAAAGCGTTAGGCTCGCGTGTAGGAGGTAACGACAGAAATATGCAACAATATGTCACGCATTTGATCGCGCGCGCGTTCTCGCACTTTTATTACAAATATTAATTTTAGATCCACGACGGATTCACAATGATTCAATTTCGAACACCATCTTGTTTCTTTGATCCCCAGTCTCTCGTTTCTCTCTGTGTAAAACATTTCATCCCACCGATTTCTTATTGCCAATACCATTCTCACTCCTCCCGTCATTTTTATC
Source organism: Trissolcus basalis (assembly GCA_025266255.1). Taxonomy (NCBI): domain Eukaryota; kingdom Metazoa; phylum Arthropoda; class Insecta; order Hymenoptera; family Scelionidae; genus Trissolcus; species Trissolcus basalis. Next base: position 46,241 of record JAAMPD010000597.1, on the reverse strand, counting down.
CTCAAACAAGCAACAATAAATAATGAATAATTGAACAATAAAAAAGCACAAATTACATGAGAAAATGTGATTTGTACAATTTCATATTTTGATTTTTTGTTTATTCCGTTTGCATTCGGGAATAAAAGTTATGAGGTTTTGAAAAATACGAAGCGATATAAAACTTGGCGTACGAAAAATATCGCTCCTACCTCCTGATAATTTCGATTGAGTAATGCTTCCCCCGCTCCGTCTGCCCCTTGCGTCGTCTTGATCTCGTCTCGTTCCGCACCCACCACCTCTGTGCCTTCATATCGCTCGCGTCTTTCTCTTTCTCCAGCGCGCTTTTTTAATACGCGTTCTACTTTTCAATTTGTCAACTGCAACGGACAGATGGCGCTCGTTATCGCACAATCATGCTGGACATTGCACATTCGCATTCTTTTATACATTTGAATGAAAAAAACATTGTAAAAAATGGGCGAACAAGAAATATTGTCAGACGATTCGTGTCAATCTTGTCGGGCTGCCAAAATTGTGATGACAAATTTTTTTAACGCTTCAGTGATTCAGATGTCTATCGGAATGAAAATGTTGAAAAATTAAAGGAAGAGAAATAGATGAAAAATAATAATAAAAATATGTGTGTTGAAAACACTGTTTATTCCAAAATGTTTTGAAACAATTTGAAATGTTTGTTCAAGACTTTTCATAAAATTAATGCGATCATACGATCATCATAGTTTGATTAAAAATTTGTGCAAATATTTATGGAATGTTGATACAAATTTTGATAAAAGATTTTCATATAAAAATTGTGCAAATATTTACATGAAACTTTGAGCGAAATATGGTTATGTGGTTGTTTAAATTTGAAGGAAAGATTGTGTAAACATTGTGTCAAGTTTTTTTCTTAACATTTTTTACAATAAAGTTCTGTAAATCTTGGTTTTCATCGTGGAATGAAAACATTTATAATGTTAAAATTTATTGCGTTTATAAGGTGTCAAAAAGAGCTTTGCTGTTCATTACGAAGTGAGAAAAATAAAAAACGCATTTTATCTGAAAAACATTTGCAACTTTTTCCTCATGTTTTATTTTTGCCAAATGGTCTATTGAACATTGAGGCTTTTTTGGGGACCTTTTAAATTAAATAATTTTATGTGACTATTTTTTTTTGTACTATAAAACAAATATTTAATACATGTCAAATGTAGATTTACCTTGAAATTATTATATTTCTTTTGAATAAAAAATTTAATGTTTTAAAAAAGATGAGACAGTAAATCGTTGTTCATGGAAAAAAATTATGTTATAATTTAATTTCAAAGTTATCATTCATAAATAAAAAATTCTTTCCAGAAAATTTTTCCTTATATTTTTCAATATAACGGAAATTTCGAATTTCGGAATTTTCTTTCATGTTAATAATAATACTGAATAAATAACTTTCAATTTAATAATTTTTAATAATTTAATAAAGTCCAACATCAAATCCAATTTTAAAATTTAATATAAACAGATTGAAATTAACAAATATTAAAAAATCCTAGAGTGACAATAATTTACAATCCTTAAAAATGTCAAACATCAAATGTATAAATTTTTTTTAATTTTAATAATTCAAAACAGTATTATTTATATAATATTCCAACTTCAATCAATCTTCATTCCGTCTTAATTTTTTTCAATTGAATTTTTTCAACCAGAAAATTTAGTTTTCAAAAGTTTCTTCAAAGGAAACTTTTTTCTCTGGTATATTTTATTTTTTCATTTGAACTTTGGTCTGTAAAAAAATTGATGATAATAAAATTAATATTTTTTCGAATAAATTCAAAGAACTATATTTTGGGCGGGGAATAGGAAAATTCGGTATTTAAAAACGTGCGTCACAATTGTTATGGCCGTTTGAGCGTAACGAAAACGCGCGGCTCGTGCATCCCACCGCCCCCGAGCACGTGGAAGCAGCGTCGTGGTGCCCTCGACACAAAAATTGGCGCGCACGTATACTCTTCCTAGACGAAACTAGAGGTGCAACAAAAAGGACAGACTGCGCGATGAACAGAGACGGACGCGCCAAGAAGGCCGCGCGCGCGCGACATTCGCGCGTACGAGAGGGGAGAGGGGACAGCGATTGTATACAAAGATCGGTGTCATTGTCAGTGGGTAATGAGGTCAGTGGGCCACTGGGACAACCACTTTCAGTTTCAGTTCTTCTCTCTTAGCCGCGTAACCGCTTATCTCATAATTTTACACAATCGGTGGGCAGACAATCATCCAACCCAACCAAAAATCTTCGTCCCAAAAAATAATCATTTCAATAAAAAAAAAACTTGAAAATAAAAAAATAAGCACTTTTTGCACACAATTGGAAG